>JAPDER010000037.1:0-282708 GCA_027569225.1 Aspergillus panamensis | reverse complement strand
CCCTAAACCCTAAACCCTAAACCCTAAACCCTAAACCCTAACCCTAAACCCTAAACCCTAAACCCTAACCCTAAACCCTAAACCCTAAACCCTAAACCCTAAAACCCTAAACCCTAAACCCTAATGGACTCTGCGGCCCATCTAATAGCCATGCGGCCTGTGAGGGCTCCGGTTTTGGAACATGCTGTTCAATACATGGATTCTGTACCACCCCATCTCAATGGATTTGAACTCTGCGGCCCTCCTAACAAGCATCCAGGTGGATCGACCGATGAATACTGCAGCAGTGGAAATTGTTACTCAGGAAGTTGCGCGGCGAGCAATGGGACGGCCATAACGCTGGATGGTACCTGTGGTATATAACGCTTCCGCGCTTCCCATTCTTGCCAGGATTCACTAACGCTATCTCTGCTAGGTCCCGATTTTCATGATTGGATCTGTGGAGATTCTGCATTCGGGTCCTGCTGCTCAGTATACGGGTATTGTGGTAATGGCAATGATTATTGCGCCGCAGGAAATTGCTACTCGGGTGCTTGTGAGACAGATAACCGAGGGCCAAGTATCGATGGGTCATGTGGACCAACGTTTGCTGGGAATAAAACATGCCCTGGCAGCGGGTTTGGGAATTGCTGCAGTATATTTGGATATTGTGGGGATAGCGATGAGTTCTGCTCTCGCGAAAACTGCTATTCTGGACTTTGTACTCTGTAGTTGATGCTCAGGGTCCTTACCTTGAAGACAAGTAACTACCTACTTTTATTGTTAGTGTGATGGAGGCCAAGACCATTAAAGTAAGGGGTGATTCCCTGGCCAAATAAACATGCTGTGGGAGAAGATCTGAAATGGAAATGGTTAGAATACTAGTCCTAATTAGGTATTAGAAACGTTATTGAAAGAGGGGTTTAATTCATCAAATTCTAACACGTCCACAGAGAGGCGTATCATATTGAAATAATTACATATGTATTTGATATTACTACAAATATGGTATTCAGTTTGATAGCTAATCTGTGGAAGCCCAAAAGTATGTCGAATTATTGTTTCAATTATCAGTCTCTTCAAGGATCTTGTGGGTGTCATCGACGATTTTAACCCCTTTTCCAATCTAGGTAGCCACGTGCTAATTCCCAATTAGGACTAGTTATCTTGCAGAAATATTACATCGTCCGATATCCCAAACCCCTGGGAAATCAACCTTGGAAGAAGTCTGCATCTACAGCAGTAAGTGCTCGAGATGTCCTCTGTTGATGAATATACAAGAGAGATTACTTTTGAGCCACTTTATTGTGCGCGGCTGTATAATACAATTATCCGAACAGGATTTCACAAAGCTCAGAGAGCTCAGAAAGGAGACTCTCTGCACCGGAACTGGTTCGATGTCTATCGCGCTGATCCATACCTCGAAGCATGCCGTGATTATATTCCCTTAGATCTGGTCCCATTTCTGGAGGCCATCGAAGTTGTTGTTGGGCCAGGTGGTGACCCCTATCCCCGTGATGTCTTCATCCATCATCTGCAGGCAGTACCATCGCCTACGCACATGTTTATAACTCATCAGGGGGCAATCCATGACTGTCTTGTTCTCTTTCCAAATAACCTGACTGAGCCAACCCGCCTTGGAATCGTCATGGAACCTGGATTGCTTATTAGCTATGCATCCAATGAAGAGTGCTTTTCCCCAGACAGTGATGACAGATACTGGTTCTCCATGCTGGAACTGTTAGAAAGACTTCTAAGGATGATTTTTGTCGGGAAGTATCGCGCAGTCCCCTTTAAAGAGGTTGACCCAGCCAAAAATCCTTTTTGCGACGGGCCCAACTGCTGGGAGGTTATTCCGTGGAATGAATATATTCTTAACCAGACCCTTGAGGCTTACGAGGGCCTCGTGGAAGCCATCAGCAAACGTCTACCAGCATCTTCACTCTCTTCTCAATGTGATGGGAATCAAAGAGCAACAATAGCAACAGAAAACACACTTTCGCCAGCAATTAAAGGCTTTCCACGAGCCTTCCTCCTGAAAGCGTCTAAACCATGTTTCCGCTACATCGCCCCAGGACTAACAGTCCACGACCCGCATAATCCACCCCTGCCCGTCCGCGTGAACCGAGAGACTCAATATATCGACCACCCCTACCGGGAGGTCTTCTGCTATCAAGCAGAACATGACCCGCTTGTCCTCTTCCCATCTCTTCTCCCTGGCCACCAAGAAGAGCAAATAGGCCTCTGGATATTCCCTACATGGGGTTGGGCAGATGCAGTCAAGTTTGTTCTCCCGTATGATCTGAATTCCTACCCGGCCTGGGATGGAACGATACACCATAATCGTCGAGGTGGGGGCGGGTTTCAGCCAACTCGGGCAACGCTTTGGGAATCGCCTGGTGACTGTCCATTCTTTACAGATCATGGGACGAGGCTATTTACTATACTTAATCGGTGGAAGGATCTTGTTATGAGTGGTGTTTGGAGTATTGGTGCAGATGGAGTGCAGGGGGGGATGGAGTTTTATCGGCAGGCGGAGGAGAAGGAAAAGGCAGAGTGGTTTTGTATTCAGGATGTTTGTTTTGAGGTTCCTGATGTTGATGCCCCTGATGATATTGTTTGGGATAATGGGCTGGATGTATAGCCCTGGAATCGCTCCTTGGCTATTTCCCAGCACAGGCATCCGTAAGATCTCACAATCAACGCGCCTGGTACAGAAACACCAGTAACTCAAGATCATATCAAATTCAAAATCCATATGGACTGCAACCAAAGCCACCACAGCGCTGGCTAATCTGCAAATCACACAATCCACCACAATGCAACTACTGTGTTAAATTTCCCCCCCTCCTCCCTCTTCTCCTTGTGCGATCTATTCAATAGCCCCATATTCTCCAACACTGTCGACTCCGCGGTGATCGAATCTGATGTAATCGCCACCTTCCGAGCCCCCACCATCTTAATCCACTTAGGCCTCGAGATGGGGCGGGGCGGTTCTAAACTTTTTAAACCATGAACCACCCCTCATAGAAACATAACCATTAACTCTAAGAACCACCCTACCCTGCAGGTCTATGCAGTTTGGACTAGGCCTCAAGATCAAACCGCAAGACCCGCATACCACCCCGCCCCACCCCTCTGCAGTGCAGTTCCTGGTTGCAGAGGTTAGACCCGCGGGGTGGTTTTAAGGTGCAAAGAACTTTTTTATACTAAGTCCTCTACCATTAACTGCCCCTTCACTATGGCTCTGCCACATCCCCCTGCTAAAACCACTCCACCCCCAGCATTTTTTTTTCAGGGTCTCTAGCCCTGGCTGGAATTCTTTTACTAGTAATTATTTTTTTTTCTTTATTTTATATCTTTTTAAAAAAAATCTAGATTTATTTTATTTTCTGTTATACTAATATTAATCTTTATTAGTTAGTTAATCTCTCTCCAGAATCTCTATTCCCCCCCTGATCCACTGCACTTGCTAGAGTGGCTCTATTTTTTATTATATTTAGTAAATATATTTATTAATCTCTATATTAGATATTTTTTTATCAGTGTATTTATTAATCTCTATACTAGATTTTCTCTTCTATAAGAGCCTGCTCTATCCCTGCCTGCATAATTTTTTATATCCTAGATAAATTAATCTAGTTTATTTTATAATTATTTATTTTTTTTAATAAATCTAAATTTTTTTTCCAGGCTAATTCTTTTACTACTCCTGATAATTTTTATCAAGATCTTGTAATTAAATTATTTCTTAAAAATTAATCCAGTTCTTTTTAGTAATCTAGAAATTTCCCTAGTAATAATCCTATAATTAATTAGTTTTTATTAGTCCCTGCCTGGATTTTTGTCCATGAATAATAAAAAAGATTTTTATAAGATTTTTAGTTTTTCTGATTATAATAACTACAGGCTAGCTAGATTAAAAAAAATTAACTAGAATTTATTAATTTAGAATACTAGCAGGAGAAATACTAAATCTTTTTTTTAATTATTTATAAAAAAAAACTTAAGAAAAAATAAAATTTATTTATTATACTCTCTGGCAAGGAATTACTGAGATTTTTTTAATTAAATTAATTTTTTTTTTCTTTTTATACCAGGTGTTGTGGAACTGGTCTTTCGACTGGCTTTCCAAACCCTAGGTGTTATGGAAACCCAATGACAAGGGTTTAGCGCCAACACTAGGCATCACCACAAAGGCCTCACAATTAACTAGATAAGTAAGGCAGAATCTTATATTACATGACCACCAAGAGAACAGTAGTTAATATAATAGTTAATTAGATTAACTGATTATATAGCTACTATCAAGTTACTATTAAAAAGACTATTTAATAGAAATAGAAGAAATATATAAGAATATTTATTATTATTTATATTTAGTTAATTTTTTAGTTCTTTGCATTTAATATCAAATTATTACTTGATTATATTTTTACTGGATTAACTTATTTAAACTATAATTATAGCTATTATCTACAAGTAATAGGTGGCGTTACTTTACCAAGATGTCAGAAAATCAGGCAGCTATCAGCCAATGAATTAGCTACGCCGCAGTTAGCGCGATACAACTACAAGTAAAAGATGTTCCTAATTAAATATAGTAATACAGCTGTATTACTATAATATCAAGAAATACAGCTATAGCAGCCATAGCAGAATAATATAAATAATATAAAAGAAATATAGCTAATATAGCAAAGTAATATAATGGCTATGACAGGATACAAGTATATAAATACAGTTATTACTAGATTTTAGTTAATTCTACCATGCTTTATTTTCAGAATATAAACTAGTCTATTTTTTAGATTATTTTCATGCATTTATACTCTTCTCTTTAATTATTAAATATTTTAAGATCTCTAATCCTAGAAAGGACTAATAGACCTTATCTGATAATAAAGCACCTAAAGATTAAAAAAAAAATAATATCTATTATTAGTATAAGAGATAATGCCAAATCTTTTGCTAAGATAATTATTATTTTTACAAGTAAAAAACAAGAAATAACTAACTTCAAGAGAATTATCTAATTTAGTTATCTTGTAAAAGAACTCCTCAAAGCCAGAATTACTATAAAAGTGTAAATTACTGTCCTTTAGATATTTAAAGAAATTAAAGTAAATAAAGCAGCCACATTTAACAGTAAGTAATTTATTTTTAGAGAATATCTAACTTTAATAAATATACACATTAAAATTAATAACTTGAACCAAGCTAACCTACATAACAAAGTCATGTTTGCTGTAATCTATTTTAAAAAACCTGCTTTCAGCTAGTTTAAATCATACATGCATGATTACCAGGAAAATAAAAAGAAAAATTAAAAGTTACTTATAAAGAAAATCTTTAGCAATTACAAAGAATTTAAAGAACAAATTATTAATATTTTTAGAGACTAAAATCTAGAAAAAATCACAAGATAATAAATTTATATCTTTTATTAAAAAAAATAATCATTAGCAAATACATCATAAAATTTTACTAAATCACTTCTAACCTGTCATGGGATGATCCTGTATTAATAAAAAAATTTTATAAAGAATTTTAAAGCAAGATTAAAGATATAATGGCATTAATTAATAATAATCTAAATATACTTGATAAAATAATCTTAATAGCTTTATAAATTAAAACCAGACAAACTAAAAGATAATACAAAGATAAGTGTTAACAGGGATTCCAAGGCAAACAACATGGGAAAAGAGACCAAGATAGAGATATTAAAATACAACTAAATATCACTGTTAGCTAGAGTCAAAACTAGAGCAATAATAATAATAACAACAGCAAGAAAAAAAAGTTCAATAAAAAATATTATAAGTGTGAAAAACCAGGATATATTACAAGATATTATTAATCAAAGCCAAACAATTCTAGACTGGCCATTTAGAATTTATATATTTATGCTGCCTTTTTAATAATTATTATTATAAAAAAAGCACTTAAACAAGAATATAATAAACTAAAGAATAAAGAATAATCCAGGAATAAACCTGATAAGGCAGCAAATAAAAACAAAGATTATACTAACCAACTTATATAATAAATATAGATATCTAAAAATACTATTAATAATTATATAGATAAAGATAAAGCAATCAGCAGTATAGAAGATTGAAACAAGGATATTAAAGATATTAAAGATATATTAGATCTTATCCTGCAAATATATAACCTAAATAATAGCAAAGAAATATTCCAAGAAATATTTAATAAAAAACTTAAATTAATTAAACATAGGAGACATTCTATAGACCTGGCAGAGAGGTTAGAACTAATTAAGAATAAGCAGTCATCAAGGGACAAAAACCTTACTAAACAAGAAGGTTATGACAGAGCACGTGATAAGATCTCTAATCTAGTTAAAAAAACACCATGCTAACTAATATTTTAAAATACTAAGAGAATAGCAATAAATTAGTACTTGAACTATAAAACCTAAATTAAAGAAGATTATAAAATTAAATTATAAAAAAAAGATAAATCCTGTACCTGCATGCCAGCTTTTATAGCCTGTTAGAAAAAATTAGAATAAACATGGCAAACATATATTATAAAATGCAAGAAATATTAAGAATAAATATTTTATAAATGCCTAGAACATAAAAAAGTTAATATCTATTTAGCTAAAAAATATTAAAAAATATTAATATTACAAGAAATATAATTTTACAGTAAATAAATTAAACATACTAGAAAATGCTTATGCTATTACTATCCAGCACTAGAAAAAAATAATTACTAAATAATTAACTAGAGTTTATACTACAATAATAAATGCTAAACATACTTAAAAGAAAAAAAATATTTTTCTTGATATTTACAAGCTTTAAATATTTTATAATATCTAAATTATAATTACTTTTTTAACAAGCTAGAATATAATTATATTAAAACACAGATGGGACACCCCTATTACAGTATAATATTAGAGAAAAACTGCAAAGTGACTAACTGTATATTATATTAAAAGAACTAAATTTAATAATATAAATAGAATAAATATTTTAAAAAAATTCAAGAATACTATCACATCTATCAAAGCAAAATATAATTATATGTTACTAATAGTAGCAAGATATTAATTATTATTATTGCCCAGATTAACAGACATGATGTACAAATCTTATTAAACTCAGGAGTCTTAAATAAGTTTATAAAAAATAGTTACATAGAAAGACATGAAATTATTAATAAATTAATTAGAAAAATTAAAAAAATTTTTAGATTTAACAGTAAACTGTCAGATAAGGTCTATCAGTCCTTCCTAGGATTGGAGATCTTAGGGTATTCAGTGATCAAAGAAAAGTGTAAATGCAACAAAAGTATTATCCTGATAGGTAGAATAATATATATTCCAAAGGATCTAGTGATAAAGCATGATAGAACTAACTAAGGTCTAGTAATGACTGTGTTTATATACTTATATCTGTTATAACATTTTATATAGTCTAATATGCTGTATTAAATTCCCTGATTTATATTTTTATACTAGATAATATAACTATAGTCCCTTAGTAATATAGCATTATATCTATTAATATATCCAGGTGAAGTAACTTAGTTCTATTAGGTTTATCATGCTAGCTGCAGCGTAGCTGGTTTATTAACTGATAACAGCCTGTTTCTCTAATAATCCCCTTTCTTTGTGTCCTTTGTTTTCAAAGAAATAAGTATTATATTATTTCCTGGGCATATAAAGAGGTAATTATTTTTTTTTATTAATTTTCTATAGCTGTGTGCTGACTTATAATAGTATTAAATTCCAGTATTTAAAAAAAAAACTTAAAATATTTAATTAAAGAGAGCAGTTTCACAATAATTATCCCATGTGTTTGATATTCAAATCTTAATAAAACATGCATAAAATCCAAGAATTTAAGTTGTTATAAGAAATGCATTTAGAGTTATTAAAAATATATTAATTCTAAACTGATTTTTTTAGATATAGAGTAAAAGTGTCTGGTGCTTGCTCAGTAAAAGCTTTATCTAAAAAAATCTTAGATTCAGGAGCAGATAAAGAAGCTATTAGCTTGTTCTTATTATTTTTAAAAGCAAGAGCAGCTTCTTCAATATCATGCTGGCAACTTTATTACTTGTGATATAAAGAAAATCAAAGATCTAGAAAAACTAGAAAAAGAAAAGTAAAAATAAAAAAAAAAAAATAAAAAAAAAAAAAGGTAAACATGAAGCATTTGACTATATTATTATTTTTTAATCTTTCTACTAGCCAGGTTGCTGCAGCTTTTTCTTTGCCTGATATTAATTCTTTAATTTTTAATTTTTTATTTTTTAACTAATTTATTGCTGGTATTCCAGAATCTTTTTATAATAATTAAAATTTTAAATAGGTTCTCATGTATTATTTTCTGGTGAGTATCCTATTTATTTAATAAAATAATAGATTTATTCTTTTTCTGACTTGCAGTCTAGAATCTTTTTAACTTTATATTTGTTTTTACTGTTAGTTGCTTTGTTATTAATATTTTCTTTATTTAGTGTTGGTTCAAGCAATAAAATATAAAATATTAGATAAACTTGCATGCTTTTTAGTAATTTTAATTAATAGTTATTATTAGCAAGTTTTTTATTAATTTTAAATAGTTCATATTTCAAGGTGTCTAGTTTGTTGCTTGGTCTTCTGCTTTAAATATTCAAATTTTTATTATCTTTAGTTCTTTATAAAAGATAGACTTTATCCCCCTTTTTTAGAAGTGGCGTGTTCTTATATTTCTTATTATAGTAAAATTTTATTTTTTTTTCTGCCCATTTAATATCTTTAGTAATTATCTAGTGTAAAACTTAAAGATGTGCTATCTGTATTAAGATATTATTAGATTATTCTTTTACTAGAAGGATTCTCTAATCTATTCTTGATTATTATTCTAGATTTACATAATAAGATGCAATATCTATTATTATATTTTTTGCATTATTTATTATATATTATACTATTAATAGTAATTTAACTTAATTATCTTGATTTTAATCAAGATAATATTATAAATATTATTTAATTATCTAAATTATTCTTTCTATCTGTCCATCAGTTTGTTAATAATTAATAGTAAATAGTTTTTATATAACTCCGCATGCCTTTATAATTATTTTTTAAAATTATAATGTAAATAGCTTGTCTTAATTAAATATAATTATCTTTAACAGTCCTGTTCAAGTAAATATTTTTTATAGCATTAAAAGTGCTAGTTATAGTGCATTAATATTCTTGAATACTGGTTAAATAATTATATATTTAATTAATTTATTAACAGTCACTAATGTTTTAGTATATATGATTCCTGTTACTGAGTTTTTTAATGGCAGTAATTCTTGAATAAAGTCTGCTATAATACTTTCTTATAATATTCCTGGTATTTTATTTATGTATATTTTTCTATAAGATTAATATTATAATAGTTTGTTTTAATTACAGTTTTTATATTTAATAATGTAATTAGTAACTTGTTTGTGCATTTTTAAAAAGAAATATATTCTTTAGATTTTCTCAATTATTTATTTAATTTCTTAATATCTTTTTATTAATAAATTATAATATTATTAAATTACTTCTATTATCATGCTTTGAGATACCATGATTAATCTGTTTTATAAAAATATTCTGTTTTATTTTTTTTAATATCCTGCATGAAATCTCCAGTTTTATAAATTTTTATTTTTTTATTATTCTTTTCTTATTTTTTCAGTGAATTTATAATTGCTAATAATAATTACTGTTATAAGTTATGCATCTTGGTTAAACTATAGAATATTTTTATCTTTTTTTAGTATATTTATTTTAGGGTTTTTAATATTTATTATATAATCAGGTCTTTGGCTAAGCATGTCTATAGTAATGTTTTTCTTTCTATTAATATATTTAATTTTAAATTTAAATTTTAATAATTCTTGAGCCTATTTAATTTATTATTTTTTAAGCTTTTTAATCATTATAAAATATGTCAAGTTCTTGTAATCTATTTAAATAATAACTTTATATTTAGCTCCTTGGAGATAGTGTCTCTATTTTCTAAATTCTTTAATAATTATAAGTGCTTCTTGATCATGTGTGTTGTAGTTTTATTCTACTTGCTTTATTTTTTTTAAATAAAAAATAATAATTTTTTATTTTCTATTTTTTTTAATTTATTCAAGAACTAATCTAATTGCTCCTCTGGATGCATTAATCTTTATTAAATTTTGTAGCTTGAGATTAAAGATATTGATAATTAGTTTCTTTGCTACTAGTTTTTTAATTTTATTAAAAACTTGATCTTGTTTATTATTCTATATAAAAGATTTATTCTTTTGTAGTAGTTTGGTCATTAGAGTTGTGATTTAAGAGTAATTTATAAGAAATTTTCAGATATATCCTGTAAGTTCTAGGAATCCTTGTATTTCTTTTAATTCTATTAATATTAGCTATTTAAGTATTTTAGTAACTTTTTTCTTGGGAATCTTTAGTCCTTCTATTATAAATATTATTTCTAAGTATTTAACTTTAATTATGTTAAATTTGCATTTTCTAATATTTAGACTTAGCTTTACTTTTATAAATTTTTTTATAACTTTCTTAATGTGTGTTTCATGTTCTGTTTTTATTTTTAAAAATATAATAATATTATTAAAATTAATAGTAATAAAATTATTTAAATATTTTTCTAACACATGCATCATGTATCATGTAAATTTAACAAGTAATTATTTTAGTTCTATAGATACTACAACCTATTTGTATAGCTCCATGTTAATTAAAAATCCTGTTTTTTTAATATTTTCTTTAGCTATAAAGAGGTTGAAATATCCCTACTCTAGATTAAAAATTATTAGAATCTTTATATTAAATAATAAATCTTATTTTTACTTCATGTATGGTGCCTTGTTTATATTATTAATAATTATTTTATTAATTATTTAATAGTTAATAATTATTTTTATCTTGCTGTTTTTCTTTAATATAAATATTAAATAATATAAGATTTGTTCTTGTTTTTCTTGAATAAATCCTGCTTGTTTAAATTCCTGAATAAATTCTTTTTTTAATTATAACTTGTCTTGTGATTTCTGTTTTTACTTAACTTGTAATAGCTTGTTTTTACTTATCAGTGATACTTGTGCTTAATACTTGTCAGGATATTTTAATAATTAATAATAGAGTCTTGTAAATAGTTCCAGAAATTCTTAGTATTTTTCTAGTAGTTACTATAGAATTTCTGCAAGTTTTTTGTTATAAATTTTTTTTAGTTTTATTTACTTTTCTTGCTTGCTTGGTCTTTCTTGATATTTTATTTTCTAGTTAATTAATTCTATTTTAATATTTCTAAGTATTTTATTCTTTTTACTAATTTATTCCAGGTTCTAATTTTCTTGTTATATAATTAGAAATCTTTTTTATATTCTGGTTTCTCCAGTTATCTAATTAATTTTTAGATTATATTGTTCTAGCCAATTCATCCCAATAACTGTGTTATATAGCTGTTCTTATACTAATATAATCTTAAATTTAATTTATTTGGCATGTTATTCTAATATAACAAGAGTTGCTTCTATATATATTTCTAGTCCTTGATATATGAGTTTACTATTAAATTTAAAAATTCTTTTAATCTTTCTAGTTAGTTTGTTAATAATCTTATATCTTTCTATATAACTATTTCTCATGAACTTATTTAAGGCTCCTGAGTCTAATAAAATTCATGCATTATATCTGTTAATCTGGGTGATGATAATAATTAATATCTTGCTACTATTAGTAATATATAACTGTACTTTGTTTTAATAGATATAATAATATTTTTAAATTTTTCTAAAATATTTATTCTATTTATATTATTAAATTTATTTTTTTTAATATAATATATAATTAGTCATCTTGCAGTTTTCTTCTAATATTATACTATAATAGAGATGTTTTATCTGTGTTTTAATATAATTGCATTCTAGCTTGTTAAAAGGACAATTATAATTTAGATATTATAAAATATTTGGAGCTTGTGGATATTAAGAAAAGTATTTTTTCTCTTTTAGATATATTCAGCATCTATTATTGTAGTATAAACTCTAGTTAATTATTTAGTGATTGCTTTCTTCTAGTGCTGGGTAGTAATAATATAAGTATTTTCTAGTATATCTAATTTATTCACTATAAAATTCCATTTCTCATAATATTAATATTCTTTGATATTTTTTAATTAAATAAATATTAACTTTTCCATGTTCCATGCATTTATAGAATATTTATTCTTGGCATTTCTTGCATTTTATAATATATATTTATCATGTCTGTTCTAACTTTTCCTAACAGGCTGTGAAAACTGGCATGCAGGTGCAGGATTTGTCTTTTTTTTATAATTTAATTTTATAGTCTTCTTTAATTTATGTTTTATAATTCAAGTACTAATCTATTATTATTTTTTTAGTATCTTGAAACACTAGTTGGCACTGTGCTTTTTTAACTAGATTAGAGATCTTATCATGTGTTCTATTGTGATCTTCCTGTTTATAATAACTTCTATAACCAGCACTTTATCAAGCACTATTTCTAGGTCACTAAAAGAAAAAGTTAATAAACTTAAAGCTATAATTATTACTCTTAACACCCAGATGGCAGAGCTCTAGACTTTTAAAGAACTTAAAATAAATAAAGCAGAAATGTTCAAAGATAAGCATTCTATTTTTAGAAGGTACCTAATATCAATGGACATGCACCTTTATATTAATAATCTTGAATCTACTAACCCACATGATAAGATTATATTTACAGAAACTTATCTTCAAGGTGCAGTATTTAATTAGTTTAAACCCTATATATATAAATATCAGAATATGTCCAACTATCAGAGATAAAGCACAATTTAGAATATATTTATAGACTATAATAAATTTAAAAGAATAATTACTGCAGTATTTACTAATCTTAATATTAAATAAATTACTAAATAACACATAAATATGCTGTATTAAAGAAAACTATTAGTTAAAGAACTCACTATAAAATTCTATTAAATTATCTCAAACCTGGCATGGAATAACTTAGTATTAAAAATAAGATTTTATCAGGTTCTAAAAATAAATATTAAAGATAGCCTGACATATCAAGAAACTATCTTTTAAATACTTAATAAATTTATTAAACAAGCTTCAAAGATTAAAAACTGACTTCTTAATTAATACTATAAAAATTATAAAAATAAAAAAAAAGAAATTTTCCAAAAAAATAAGCAAGACTGAGATAGAGATATTAAAATGCAACTAAATACTATCTTTAACAAAAATAAAAACTGACAGCAATAGCAGAAAAAAAAGTTTAATAAAAAATGCTTTAACTATGAAAAAACTAGACATGTTAAAAGATACTATTAAAAGAAAGCCAAGAATAATAGACTGGCCACCTAACATTTAATAATTACTATTACTTTTATAATAACTAAAATATCTAATAAATTAAAAATCATAGATCAGATTATGCAAGTATTTATTAAAATATTTACTAAATAAGAAGAATAACAAGCACAAGAGTAAATTAAAAAAAATAAATAAGAAAACCTGAAGAGAGCCACTCAAGAATAATATTTTTAAAATAATTAGAAAGAATTTCAAGCATATTATTAGAAGTACCAGGAATTCCCTGAGTTAAAAAATAATAAAGAAAATAATATTATCAGAAATATTCTAGGGGAAGGAACTGCTTAGAATAAAAGATTATCTTATATAGACAAGTCTTGGTGTAATCAAGAAGATTATTCTAATAATAATAGATTAAATAATAAAAATAACAGGAAATCCCCACTAACTGAAGAGTTCTAATAGTTAGTGTTCTGGAGTGATAATAAAATAGTAATAAATTAAATAGATCTAGATTAAAAAATTATAAAAATTCTATAAAGTAAATCAGAGTACAAGATTAATTTAAAAGAAAAAGTACTTTAAAAAATTAACTCATGCACCTGCACACTAATTAAAATAGTATATTAAAAAAAAATTTATTAGATATAGCAAGATCATATTAATAAATATTAGTAATGCCAAGAATAAATATTTTACAAGTATAAAATACATGGATAAATCAACACATGACTTGCCAAAGAATATAAATAAATATCTAATTTAAAAGAAATCTGGTTCTATAATAAAGTAACAGGTCACATGCAAAATTGCGCCTGCAAATATTATTTATAATTAAACTAATTTTAACACTTTGGGACCCACTAAACTATATATTATAATAATAAATATACTTAACATATTAATGATAAAACACAAAATAACTATTGACTTTAAATACCTAAAAATTCTTATACTATTATACTTTAAATGTCCCACTAGATAATTAAACTATAAATATATATATAAAAAAATTACTTATCTGTATTACGCGCAAATTAAAACAAGAAAATATAAAGTAAAAAATTGTATTTCACATCAAGAAAAAATCAGAATAATAATTAAAGATTAGGAAGAATACTTTAAAGTATAAAATCACTACTATAACCATCACTAAAAAAAATCTAATTAACAGGAACATATAATAGCTTCTTGCTCATGATACTCACTATAATTAAAGAAATACTAGCCTGATTAATAATTAACTTTAAAGCATCAGAAAATTTTATTAGTGGAGAATTTATCAAAAAAATAGAATTAAAATATATAAAACAGGAGTTATCAAGATAATATAAGAAATTAATAGGAAAATACCCTATCAAGGATCAAGCCTGAAAACTAAACCTGTAAAAGTAATATTAAAAAAATATAATTAGAAAATAATATTTAAAATTATATTAATTAAAAAAAAAATCTATAATAATATCCTAGAAATAAAATAGTTACTACAAGAAGAATCACTTATTAAATAAACTGAAAAGATTGTTAATATTAAAGAAAAATTAATAAAAGTTAAATAAATAAAAATAATATAATTAAGCATTAACCAAGTTATTAGAGACATGGGAAAAATCTTTAATAAGTAAGAGAGATTACAGGTAAAGTTATTTTAAAAAAAGAAAATAAAACAAGAAATAAATATAATCACAACTAGTAAGATATAAATAAAGCCTAAGAAGTTTTATAAAAAGAAATTAAAAAAAATATTTAAAAGACTACTTAAAAAATATAAAGCTTATATTAGACTATTTATATAATCTAAATATTATATACTGAGTTATCTAAATAAATATCAAGTAAAAATTCCACTAGTACTAGATATCCTGATATTACAAGTATAATAGAAATAGAAATTATAAAATAAATTACAGCAAGACAAGAAATTTGTGACAAAATTTAAAAAAGCAGGATTTATTTGAGAAGAACAAGAAAAATACTTATACCACGTAATGTACATGCTAAAGAAAAATAAAGAAAAATAAATAATTATTAATTATTAATTAATAAATATAATTACTATTAATAACACTAACAAAGCATCACATATAAAATAAAAAAGAGACCTATTATTTAGAGCAAAACTTATAATTATCTTTAATTTAGAATAGGGTTATTTTAACCTTCTTATAGCTAAAGAAAATATTAAAAAAACAGGGTTCCTTACAGATATAGAACTCTATAAATAGATTATTACACTAATAAAATTTAAATAACTACTAGCTAAATTTACAAGATACATGACACATGTTCTGGAAGAATATTTAAATAATTTTATTATTATTTACTTTAATAATATTATTATCTTTTTAAAAAATCTAGTAAAATATAAAATATATATCAAGAAAGTCATGCAGAAACTTATGAAAGTAAATTTTAATTTAAATATTAAGAAATACTAATTTAATATTACTAAAGTTAAATATCTAGATATATTATTTATACTAAAAAAACTCAAGATTTTATTAAAGAAAATCACTGCAATTCTTGAATAGCCAGAACTAACTAAGTTAAAAAAAGTTCAAGGATTTTTGGGAATTACTGAATATATTTAAAGATTTTTAACTAACTACTCTATAATTGCAATGCTAATGACAAAGCTATTATAAAAAAATATATTTTTTAAATAAATTAATAATTAACAGGAAGCTTTTACCAAAATTAAATAACTAGTTACTAAGAAACTAATTATTAATATTTTTAATCTAGAATTACAAAGCTACATGAAAACTAACATATTAGGAGAAGTAATTAAATTAGTACTTGAATAAAAAGAATTAGATAGAAAGCTATAAGTAATTACTTTTTATTTAAAAAAAATAATCTAAACTAAATAATAATATAACATGCATGATCGTGAAGCACTTGTAATTATTAAAGAATTTAAGAAATAGAGATATTATCTCTAAGGAGTAAAGTATAAAGTTGTTATTTAAACTAATTATAAGAATCTGATATACTTCACAATAATAAAAAAGTTAAATAAAAAATAAATTAGATAAGCTTAATATCTATTATAATTTAAGTTCTAAATTAAATATATTAAAAAAAAAAGAATATTATTATTAATGCTCTTAATTGCTAACCTTACTATATAATTAATATTAAATATCTAGAAACCAATATTTTATAACAAGATCTAGATAAATTATAATTTAATCAAGATGCACAGTTAGCTACTGCAATAACTGTTTAAGATAATAAACTATTTAACAAGATATAATGACTATAAAATAATAATAAAATAATTTAAAATTAGAGATTCTACAGCATCTTAAGAGATAAATAACAAGAAATTTAGAATTAAAACAGATTAATTATGGTATTCCAAGCAATAGTTAAAAAAATAATTAAATAGTATTATAACCTATTAGCTGAAGAATATTAAGAAATTAAACAAATAATTAAAAAAATCTAACAAGTATACTTCTTCCCATAAATACATTAACAAGTTATAAAATATATTTAAAAATACTTTAAATATTACTGAAATAAACCATCACAATACAAGTCTTATAAAAAAATAAAAATATAAAAAGTATTAACAAAATCATAGGAATATATTATTATAGATTTTATTCAAGAATTACTAAAGTTAAAAGATCCTATTACAGGAATTAAGTATATTAAAATAATTATTATAGTTAATAAACTGACAAAATATATAATTTTAGAACTAGTATATAAAAATGCTACTGCAGTAGACCTAGCTATATTAATATTATAATAAATATTTGCATAAACAGGAGTGCTAAAAATAATTATATTTAACTAAAATAAATTATTTATATTAAAATTCTGGAAAACACTCATGAAAAACAGTAAAGTTAAATAAAGATTATTTACTATTTATTATTAATAAATAGATAAACAAATAAAAAGAATAATCTAAACAGTTAAATAATACTTGAGACATTACCTGGACTGAAACCAAGAGAATTAGATAAAGCTGCTATTACTAGCTCAGTTTATTATAAATAATACACAAAATACAATAACAAAATAAGTATTATATTTTATAAATCTAGAATAACATTTAAAGCTATACTAGAAAACACTGCTACTGCAAGGAAGATTAGAGAAAGCACTACTGTAGACTGCTAATCTGGCTATTCTGTATAAAATAATATTAAAAAATATTAAATAAGCAAAAAAAAAATAAAGTTTTACTATAACAAGAAGCATAAGGACATGCTTGCTTTAAAAAAGGAAGAGAGAGTTTATCTATTATAATAAACTATAGAATAAAATAAATTCAATATTTAAAGTAAGCAATCAAGCAATAAACTTAACATTATTAAATTTGGACTGTTCAAAATCAAAGAAAAGCTTGATAATAATAACTACTACTTGAGACTACTAGCAAGAATAAAAATATATTTAATATTCTATATTTTATTACTTAAACTCATGAAAAATAAAGAGAATACTAAAGATAAAGCAGATATTAATAATAATATTAATAATAAGAAATATAAAGTTAAAGAAGTCCTGAATTAATAATTAATAAATAAATAGATTTACTATCTAGTTAAATAGAAAAAATATTTACATGAAAAAAACTTATAGAAATTTATATAGTATTTAAATTGTCCTGAAAAAATTTAGAAATTTTATTAAAGAATTAATTAAAAATAAACTTTAAAGAAAAAGCCCCAGGCACTAAAACTGCAAAGGCCAGCTAATTACTGTTATTACTAATTAACAAATCCAATAATCTTTAATTATCTATCTTAATTTTCTTTTGTTTCTATTCTTCTTTTTTTAGTTTCTTTAATTCTTTAATTTTCTTTATATCACGAGAAATAAAGTCACCAGCTTGCTTTTAAAGTAATTACTTTTATTTTTAAAGACAAAGAATCTTTATCATGATAATCTTTTTCTTTTTATTTAGCTTATTAAAAGTATTTATAAGCTTCTGCCAGTTATTTTCTGAGAAAGATAATTTTAACTTAATATATTTTATTCTGCTATCTTTATAAATATAGCTGCTATATTAAAATAAATCTTCTAATTTTATGCAAGATCTTTTAAAACAAGTATAATAAGTATAAAAAATAACTATCATGAAGCCATAATCTTTAATCTGCTGCTAGAGATTATTTTTAGTAATATTAGATTTAGAAAATATTATAATCAGTATATCACTGCAGGAATAATAAAGAAAGATAATTATTTTTCTATAATAAAAGAGAATAGCATGATACTTATCTTCTTTAAGAATAAAGGATATAAAGAAGGGAGATTATTAGAGAATCAGGCATCTGTTAGCTAATAAACCTGCTATATTATAGCTAGTGCTGTTATACTTACAGGAATATAATATTTTATTATTATAATAATATAAATAGTATTAATATAATACCAAGAAATTAAAATATAGCCTGACTATGCACAGTATAGCATGACTATAATAGAATATACTATAAGCTATAGAGAGCATAGGAAAGACTATAATAGATCTTATATATATAAACACAGTTATTATTATATAATAGAGAATAGCTCTATCATGTTAAATCTTTAATAATCAAGATAGCCTATTTTTCAGACTATCTAGTTACTATTATGCATTTCATACTTCCTTCTTCTACACTTGTTAATAGAATATCCTTAAGATCTATTGATCCTCTTAGACCCTTAAGACAGATTGGCGGGCCTTATCTGACAATTATATAATAAATGTCAAGAATCCTAAAATAAATATACTAAAAAAGGACAAAAATATTTTATAATTTAACTAAGATATATAACTTACAACAGTAATCATTATTAGTAATTATAAATTTACTAAAAAAATAAGAAAAGAACAATAAAAAAATAAAAAATTATAAAACTGGAGATTCCATGCAGGATATTAAGAAGAATAAGATAGAATATTTCTATAAAATAGATTAATTATAATATCTCAAAGCATGATAATAAAAGTAATTTAATAATATTATAATTCACTAATAGAAGTGTCAGAGAATCAGGCAGCTATCAGCCAATGAATTAGCTATGCTGCAGATAGTGTGATATAACTATAGATATAAGATGTTCCAGCTGAATATAGTAATATAATTATAATGCTATAATGCCAAGAAATACTGGTATAGTTAGTAGAGCTTAGGGCTATAATAGCTAGAATAAAAGAATATGGAAATATAGTTATTAACTATAATAGCTATAATAAATATATATATATAAATATAGTTATTACTATATAATAGAGAATAGCTTTATTATATTAAATCTTTAATAATCAAGATAGTCTACCTTTCAGACTACCTAGTTACTATTATATATTTTATACTTTCTTTTTCTACACTTATTAATAGAATATTCTTAAAATCTATTAATTCTCTTAGACCCTTAAGATAGATTAATAGGCCTTATCTGATAATTTGACACCCTTATAATAAATAAAGAAGTTATCTTTATTATAATGGCTCCTATAACCAGCACTTTGTTAAGTATTATTTCTAGATTACTAAGAGAAGAAGTTAATAAACTCAAAGCTATAATTACTACTCTCAACACCTAGATGGCAGAGCTCTGGACTTTTAAAGGACTTAAAGTAAATAAAGTAGAAGTATTTAAAGGTAAGTATTCTACTTTTAGAAGATATCTAATGTTAATAGACATGCATTTTTATATTAATAATTTTAAATTTACTAATTTATATAACAAGATTATATTCACAGGAACTTACCTTTAAAATATAATATTTAATTAATTTAAATTCTATATGCATGAATACTAGAATATATTTAATTATTAGAGATAAAGCATAACTCAGGATATGTTTATAGACTATAATAAATTTAAAAGAATAATTACTGCAGTATTTGGTAACTCTAATACTAAATAAACTATTAAATAATACATGAATATATTATATCAAGAAAAACTATTAGTCAGAGAATTTACTACAAAGTTCCACTAAATTATCTTGAACCTGGCATGAAATAATTTAGTATTAAAAGCAAGATTTTATCAGGCCCTAAAAATAAATATTA
This sequence comes from Aspergillus panamensis, assembly GCA_027569225.1. NCBI lineage: Eukaryota > Fungi > Ascomycota > Eurotiomycetes > Eurotiales > Aspergillaceae > Aspergillus > Aspergillus panamensis. The sequence goes on along the minus strand of JAPDER010000037.1, from coordinate 262,345 downwards.
AAAATAGCCTGGTATATCAAGAAACTATTTTTTAAATACTTGACAAACTTATTAAACAAGCTTCAAAGATTAAAAACTGACTCCTTGATTAATACTATAAGAACTGTGAAAATAAAAAAAAAGAAATCTTTTAAAAAGACAAGTAAGACTAAAATAAAGATATTAAAATATAACTAAACACTGTCTTTAGCAAAGACAAGGACTGACAGTAATAGTATAAAAAGAAGTTTAATAAAAAATACTTTAACTGTGGAAAAACTGGACATGTTAAAAGATACTGTTAAAAGAAAGTTAAGAATAATAAACTAATTATCTAATATTTAATAATTATCACTGCTTTTATAATAATTAAAATATTTAATAAATTAAAAACTATGGATCAGATCATGCAAGCATTTATCAAGATATTTACTAAATAAGAAAAATAACAAGTATAAAAGCAAATCAGGAAAAATAAACAAGAAAACCTGAAGAGAGCTGCTCAAGAATAATATTTTTAAAATAATAAAAAAAAATTTCAAGCATATTATCAGAAGTACTAGGAATTCCCTGAGTTGAAAGATAATAAAGAAAATAATATTATTAAAAATATTCTAGAAAAAAGGACTGCTCAGGACAAAAAATCATCTTATATAAACAAGCCTTGATATAATCAAGAAGATTATTCTAATAATAATAGATTAAATAATAAAGATAACAGGAAATTCCCACTAACTAAAAAGTTCTAACAGTTAGTGTTCTGGAGTAATGATAAAATAGTGATAAGTTAGATAAATCTAGACTAAAAAATTATAAAAACTCTATAAAGTGAATTAGAGTATAAGACTAATTTAAAAAAAAAATATTTTAAAAAGTTAACTCATACACCTGCGCACTGATCAAGGCAGTATACTAGAAAAAAACTTATTAAATATAACAAGATTATATCAATAAATGTTAGTAATATCAAGAATAAATATTTTATAAGTGTGAAATACACAGACAAATTAATATATAACTTGCTAAAGAATATAAATAAATATCTAATTTAAAAGAAACCTGGTTCTGTAATAAAGCAACAGGTCACATATAAAATTGCGCCTGTAAATATTATCTATAATTAAGCTGATTCTAACACTTTAGAACTCACTGGACTATATATTATAATAATAAATGCACTTAGTATATTAATAATAAAATATAAAATAACTATTAGTCTCAAATATTAAAAATTCTTATACTATCATATTTTGAATATCTTACTGGATAATTAAACTGTAAATATATATATAAGAAAATTATTTATTTATATTACACGCAAATCAAGATAAAAAAATGTAAAGTAAAGGACTGTGCTCCACACTAAGAAAAAATTAGAATAATAATTAAAGATTAGGAAGAATACTTTAAAGCACAAAGCTGCTACTATAATTATTACTAAAAAGAAATCTAGTTAGCAGGAACATATAATAGCTTCTTGCTTACAGTACTTGCTATAATTAAAGAAATATTAGCCTGATTAATAATTAACTCTAGAGCATCTGAAAATTTTATTAATAAAAAATTTATTAAAAAAAATAAAATTAGAACACATAAAACAGGAGTAATTAAGATAATATAGAGAATTAACAGGAAAATACTTTATTAAGAACCAAGCTTGAAAACTAAACCTGTAAAAGTAATATTAAAAGAATATAACTAGAAAATAATATTTAAAATTATATTAATTAGAGAAGAAATCTATAATAGTATCCTAGAAATGGAATAATTGCTATAAAAAAAACTACTTATTAAATAGATTAAAAAGATTGTTAATATTAAAGAAAAACTGATAGAAATTAAATAGATAAAAGTAATATAATCAAGCATTAATCAAGTTATTAAAAAAATAAGAAAAATCTTTAATAAAAAAAAGAGACTACAGGTAAAGTTATCTTAAAAAAAGAAAATAGAACAAGAAACAAGTGTGATCATGACCAGTAAGATATAAATAAAGCCTAAGGAGCTTTATAAAAAAAAATTAAAAAAAATACTTAAAAGATTATCCAAGAAATACAAAGTCTATATTAAACTATTTATATAACCTGAATATTATATATTAAGTTACCTGAATAAATATTAAGCAAGAATCCTGCTAGTATTAGATATCCTGATATTATAAATATAACAGAAATAAAAATTACAAAATAAATTATAGCAAGACAAGAAATTTATAATAAAATTCAAAGAAGCAGGATTTATTTAAAAAAAATAAGAAAAATACTCATGCCACGTGATATATATATTAAAAAAAAATAAAAAAAAATAAATAGTTATTAACTATTAATTAATAAATATAATTATTATTAATAACACTAACAAAGCACCACACATGAAACAGAAAAAAAACCTATTACTTAGAGTAAAATTTATAATTATCTTTAACTTAGAATAAGATTATTTTAACCTTCTCATGGCCAAAAAAAATATTAAAAAAACAGGATTTTTTACAAACATGAAACTCTATAAATAAATTATTATATTAATAAAATTTAAATAACTACCAGCTAAATTTGCAAGATACATGACACATGTTCTGGAAAAATATTTAAATAATTTTATTATTATTTACTTTAATAATATTATTATTTTTTTAAAAAATCTAGTAAAATATAAAATACATGTTAAAAAAGTCATGCAGAAACTTATAAAAGTAAATCTTAGCTTAAATATTAAAAAATACTAATTTAATATTACTAAAATTAAATATCTAGACATGTTATTTATATCAGAAAAACTTAAAATTCTACTAGAGAAGATTACTGCAATTCTTGAATAGCTAGAACTAACTAAGTTAAAAGAAGTTCAAGGATTTTTGAAAATTACTAGATATATTTAAAGATTTTTAACTAACTACTCTATAATTATAATACTAATAACAAAGCTATTACAAAAAAATATGCCTTTTAAATAGATTAATAATTAATAAGAAACTTTCACCAGGATCAAGTAACTAGTTATTAAAAAACTAATTATTAGTATCTTTAACCCTAAACTACAAAGCTATATAAAAACTAATATATCAGGAGAAGCAATTAAACTAGTACTTAAATTAAAAAAACTAGATAAAAAGCTATAAGTAATTACTTTTTATTTAAAAAAAATAACCTAGACTGAACAATGATATAATACATATAATTATAAAGTACTTATAATTATTAAAGAATTTAAGAAATAAAAATATTATTTTTAAAAAATAAAGTATAAAATTATTATCTAGATTAATTACAAGAATCTGACATACTTCACAACAATAAAAGAATTAAATAGAAAACAAATTAAATGGACTTAATATCTATTATAATTTAAGTTTTAAATTAAATATATTAAAGAAAAAAAGAATATTACTGTTAATACTTTTAGTTACTAACCTGACTATATAATTAATATTAAACATTTAAAAACCAATATTTTATAACAAGATCTAGATGAATTATAATTTAATCAAGATATATAATTAGCTACTGTAATAACTATCCAGGATAATAAGCTACTTAACAGGATATAATAATTATAAAATAATAATAAAATAATTTAAAATTAAAGATTTTACAGTATCTTGAGAGATAAATGACAAGGAATTTAGTATTAAAATAGATTAATTATAATATCTCAAGTAATAATTAAGAAAATAATTAAATAGTATCATAATTCACTAGCTAAAGGATATCAAGAAATTAAATAAATAATTAAAAAAATCTAATAAGCATACTTCTTCCCATAAATATATTAATAAGTTATGGAGTATATTCAAGAATATTTTAAATATAATTAAAATAAATTATCATGACACAAGTCTTATAAAAAAATAAGAATACAAGAAATACTAACAGAATTATAGAAATATATTATTATAAATTTTATCCAAGAATTACTGAAGTTAAAAAATCCTATTACAGGAATTAAGTACATTAAAGCAATTATTATAATTAATAAACTAATAAAATATATAATTTTAGAACCAGTATATAAAAATATTACTGCAGCAGATCTAGCTATATTAATACTATAATAAATATTTACATGGACAGGAATACTGAAAATAATTATATTTAACTAAGATAAGTTATTTATATCAAAATTCTGGAAAACACTTATAAAAAGTAGTAAAGTTAAATAGAGACTATCTACTATTTATTATTAATAAATAGACAGACAAATAGAAAGAATAATCTAAATAGTTAAACAATACTTGAGATATTACCTGGACTGAAATTAAAAAAATTAGGTAGAGCTATTATTACTAGCTTAGTTCACTATAAATAATATATAAAATGCAATGATAAAACAGGTATTATATTTTATAAATCTAGAATAATATCTAAAATTATATTAGAAAATATTATCACTATAAAAAAGATCAGAAAAAGCATTACTATAGACTGCTAATCTAGCTGTCCTATACAAGATAATATTAAAAGACATTAAATAGGCAGAAAAAAAAATAAAGTTTTATTATAATAAGAAGTGTGAGAACATGCCTGCTTTAAAAAAGGGAGAGAAAGTTTATCTATTATAATAAATTATAGAATAAAATAAATTTAATATTCAAAGCAAGCAACCAAGCAATAAACTTAATACTATTAAATTTGGACTGTTTAAAATTAAAGAAAAGCTTGATAATAATAACTACTGCTTAAGACTACTAGCAAGAATAAAGATATATCTAATATTCTATATTTTACTACTCAAACCTATAAAAAATAAAGAAAATGCTAAAGATAAAGCAGACACTAATAATAACACTAATAATAAGAAATATAAAGTTAAAGAAATCCTGAACTAATAATTAATAAATAAATAAATTTACTATCTAGTTAAATAAAAAAAATACTCACGTGAAAAAAACTCATGAGAACCTATATAATATTTAAATTATCTTGAAAAGATTCAGGAATTTTACTAAAAAATTAATTAAAGATAAACTCTAAAGAAGAAGCCCCAGACACTGAAACTACAAAGGCCAGCTAATTATTGTTATTGCTGATTAATAAATCTAATAACCTTTAATTATCTGTCTTAATTTTCTTTTGTTTCTGTTCTTCTTTTTCTAGTTTTTTTAATTTTTTAATTTTCTTTATATTATAAATAATAAAATCACCAGCATGTTTCTATAATAAATTATCTTGTTTCTAAAAATAATCTAATTTTATCATGGCCTCTACTATTATTATATAAACTTTTTATTCCTGATCTTAAATTTTGTTTTAAGTATTAACTAAATAACATCACTTACTATCTAAAAAAAATTATTGACCTTTAACACACTTATAACCTGATTAAATACATTTACTATATTAACTAGAATTATTAATTTTAATACATGATTTATTTAGATAACTGTACCAGACACAAGAAATAACTATAATAAAACTGTTATTCTTTAAACAGTGACTTAATTAATTTTTGTTTATACTAGTCTTTAATATTATAACAGGTTAGTGTATAAGCTGCCAGGAGAATAAAAAAAAGACAATTATTTTAACACCAGACAAGGAAATAGCTTAATACTTATTTCTTTGAGAACAAAGAATGTTAAAAAGGGGGATTGTCAGAGAATTAGGCAGCTATTAGCTAATAAATTAGCTATGCTGCAGATAGCGTGATATAACTATAGATATAAGATATTCTAGCTGAATATAGTAATATAACTATAATACTATAATATCAAGAAATACCAGCATAGTTAGCAGAGTTTAGAGCTATAATAGCTAGGATAAAGAAATATAGAAATATAGTTATTAACTATAACAGTTATAATAAACACATGTATATAAACATAGTTATTACTATATAATAAAAAATAATTCTATTATATTAAATCTTTAATAATCAAGATAGCCTATCTTTTAGACTATCCAGTTATTATTATGCATTTCATACTTTCTTCTTCTACACTTGTTAATAAAATATCCTTAAGATCTATTGATCCTCTTAGACCCTTAAGACGGATTGGCGGGCCTTATCTGACAAGAAGGACATCAAGAGATTAAATAAATAATTAAAAAAATCTAAAGAATATACTTCTTCCCAAGAATACATGAACAAGTTACTAATTATATTATTAAATATAAAAACTACAATTAAAATAAACCATTATAATATTAATTATATGGGAAAATATATATAAATAAAATATCAGGAATATTATAAAAAAGTATTATAGCAGACTTTATTTAAAAATTATTATTATTAAAAGACCCAGTGACAGGAATTACATACACTAAAGTACTAGTAACTGTTAATAAATTAATTAAGTACACAATTATTTAATTAGTATTTAAGAATATTAATATATTATAACTAGCACTCTTAATACTACAAGAAATATTCATCTAAATAGGATTACTAAAGATAATCATGTCTAACCAAGACAAGCTATTTACATTATAATTTTAGAAAATAATTATAGAGGCATGTGGAGTTATATAAAGGCTATTTATTATTAATTATTAATAAATTAATGGACAGATAGAAAAAATAATCCAGATAATTAAATAATATTTGTAACATTACCTTAATTGAAACCAAGATAATTGGATTAAATTACTATTAATAGTATAACATATAATAAATAATATAAAAAACATAATAACAGGTATTGCATCTTATTATGCAAACCTAGAATAATAATTAAAAATAAATTAAAGAATTCTTCCAGCAAAAAAATAATTTAATAACACCTTAATATAAATAGCACATTTTCAAGTATTATACCAGACAATTACTAAAGATATTAAATAAGCAGAAAAAAAAATAAATTTTTATTATAACAGAAAGCATAAGAACACATCACTTCTAAAAAAGGGGGACAGAGTCTATCTTTTATAAAGAACTAAAAATAATAAAAATTTTAATATTCAAAGCAGAAGACCAAGTAATAAACTAGATACCTTGAAATATAGATTATTTAAAATTAATAAAAAACTTACTAATAATAACTATTACTTAAAACTACTAAAAAGCATGCAAGTTTATCTAATATTTTAGATCTTATTACTTGAACCAACACTAAATAAAGAAAACACTAATAATAAAGCAACTAACAGTAAAGATAAATACAAAGTTAAAAAGATTTTAAATCATAAGTTAGAAAAAGGACAGATCTATTATCTTATTAAATAGGTAGGATACTTACTAGAAAACAATACATGGGAACTTATTCAAAACCTTAACTGTTATAAAAAAATTCTAGAATACTAGTAATAAATTAATTAAAAAATAAAAAATTAGAAACTAAAAAATTAATATCAGGTAAAGAAAAGATTGCAGCAACCTGGCCAGTAAAAAGATTAGAGAATAATAATATAGCCAAATACTTCATATCTGCTCTTTTTTTTTATTTTTTTTTTATTTTTACTCTTCTTCTTCTAGCTTTTCCAGATTCTTAATTTTTTTATATCACAAGCAATAAAATCACCAGCCTGCTTTTAAAGGAGCTTCCACTACTTATATAAATAATAGATTTAAGACAAGATAAGTTCCATCTTTTCTTCTATTCTATCTTTATTACTCTGAAGTTTGGACTGCATTAATATTAAATAATTTCATGCTATATTAAAAAGAACTTTTATTTTAATATATTTTTAATCACCTGTGTGAATACACTTACTATAATAATTTAAATTTTCTGATTTAATGCAAGGATAACTAGTTTTCTTATAAAATATACATGGCAGCACCATAATAAAATTATTTGCTTTAACTTTTTTAAAAAGTTTATTCCTTTAAATATTAGACTTAGACACTATAATAATTAGCATGTAAACTATAAAAAAATAATAAAAAAAAACAGTTATCTCTTCACACGCCCAGGGAATAGTGTAATATTTATTTCTTTGAGAACAAAGAATACAAAGAAGGGGAATTGTCAGAAAATTAGATAGCTATTAGCTAATAAATTAGCTATATCACAGTTAGCATGATATAACTACAGATAAAAGATATTCCTAATTAAATATAGCAATATAACTATATTGCTATAATATCAAGAAATATAGCTATAGTAGCTATAGTGGAATAATATAAATAATATAAAAAAAATATAGCTAATATAGCAAAGTAATATAATAGCTATAATAGGATATAAGTATATAAACATAGTTATTACCAGATCTTAGTTAGTTCTACCGTGCTTTATCTTTGGAATATAAACTAGTCTATTTTTCAGATTACTTTCATGCATTTATACTCTTCTCTTTAATCACTGAATACCCTAAGATCTCCAATCCTAGGAAGGACTGATAGACCTTATCTGACAGATACAAGGAAGATTTCTAATTATATAATAAGAAAATTAGAACCTAGAGAAAATTAGCAAAAAAAATAAGATATTAATAAATATCAAAATAAAACAAGTTAATCTAATAATAGAATAGCAAGAAAAACTGAACAAGTTAACAAGATAAATAAAATTAAAAGAAATCTATAAAAAAAAACTTGCAGAAATCTTATAGTAACTACCAGAAAAATATTACAAGTTTATAAAGTTATTTATAAGACCCTACTATTAATTACTAGAACACCCTGATAAATATCAAGCATGAATATTATTAATAAATAAAAAAAATTATTACAAGTTAAATAAAAACAACAATTGCAAAATAAATTATAATTAAAAAAGAAATTTATTCAAGAATTCAAGCAAGTAAGATTTATTCAAGAAAAACAAGAATAAATCTTATACTATTTAATGTTTGTGCCAAAGAAAAATAGTAAAATAAGAATAATTATTAACTATTAAATAATTAATAAAATAACTATTAATAATATAAACAAGGCATCACATATAGAATAAAAATAAGATCTGCTACTTAATGCAGAAATTCTAATAATCTTTAATCTTAAATAGGATTATTTTAACCTTCTCATGACTAAAGAGAATATTAAAAAAACAGGATTTTTAATTAATATAAAACTATATAAATAGGTTGTAGCATTAATAGGATTAAAATAATTACTTGCTAAATTCACAAAATACATGATGCATATACTAGAAAAATATTTAAATAATTTTGTTACTATTTACTTTAATAATAATATTATATTTTTAAAAACAAAAATAGAGCATGAAACACATGTCAAGAAAGTTATAGAAAAACTTATAAAAGTAAAATTAAGCTTGAATATTAAGAAATGCAAATTTGATATAACTGAAATTAAATATTTAGAAATAATATTTATAATAGATAAATTAAAAATTCTCAAGGAAAAAATTACTAAGATACTTGAATAGCTAATATTAACAGAATTAAAGAAATATAGAGATTTCTAGAATTTACAGGATATGTCTAGAGATTTTTTATAAACTACTCTTAAACTGTAATCCTGATAACCAAACTATTATAAAAAAATAAATTTTTTATGTGGAATAATAAACAGAATTAAGTCTTTAATAAAATTAAAAAACTAGTGACAAAAAAACTAATTATTAATATTTTTAATTTTAAGCTATAAAGTTTAATAAAAATTAATATATCTAAAGAAGTAATTGAATTAGTTTTTAAATAAATTAAGAAAAATAAAAAATAAAAAATTATTATCTTTTACTCAAGAAAAATAAAGCAAGCAGAACAAAACTATAACATGCATGATTAAAAAGCACTTATAATTATTAAAAAATTTAGAAAATAGAGATACTATCTCCAAGAAATGAAATATAAAGTAATTATTTAGATAGATTATAAAAACCTGCTATATTTTATAATAACTAAAGAGCTTAAAGAATAATAAATTAAATAGGCTCAAGAATTATCAAGATTTAAGTTCTAAATTAAATACATTAATAAAAAGAAAAATATTGCTGCAGACATGCTTAGTTAAAGACCTGATTATATAATAGATATTAAAAACCCTGAAATAAATATATTAAAAAAAGATAAAAACAGCCTATAATTTAATCAAGACATATAACTTGTAACAGCAATCACAATTAACAATTATAAATTTATTAAAAAAATAAGAAAAAAATAAGAAAAAAATAAGAAAAAAATAGTAAAAAAATAAAAAATTACAAAACTAGAGATTTTATGCAGAATATCAAGAAAAATAAAATAGAATACTTCTATAGAATAGATTAATTATAGTATTCCAAGATATGATAATAAAAGTGATTTAATAGTATTATAACCTGTTAATTAAAGAATATCAAGAAATTAAATAAATAATTAAAAAAATTTAGAGAATATACTTCTTTCTATAAATATATGAACAAGTTATTGATTATATTATTAAATATAAAAATTATAATTAAAATAAACTATCATGATACTAATATTATAAAAAAATACATATTAAAAAAATACCAGGAACACTATAAAAAATATTATAGTAAATTTTATTCAAGAATTATCACCATCTAAAAATCTAATAACAAGAATTATATATACTGAAGCACTAGTAACTGTTAATAAGTTAATTAAATACATGATTATTTAACCAGTATCTAACAATATTAACACACTATAACTAGTGCTCTTGATACTATAAGAAATATTTATCTGGACAGGATTGCTAAAAATAATTATATTTAATTAAAACAAGCTATTTATATTATAATTTTAGAAGATAATTATAGAGGCATGTAAAGTTATATAAAGACTATCTATTATTAACTACTAGCAAATTAATAAACAGATAGAAAGAATAATCTAAATAATTAAATAATATTTATAATATTATCTTAATTAAAATCAGGATAATTAAATTGAACTACTACTAATAGTATAATATATAATGAATAATATAAAAAATATAATAATAGATATTACACTTTACTATGCAAATCTAGAATAATAACCAAGAATAGACTAGAGAATTCTTCCAGTAAAAAAATAATTTAACAATATCTTGATACAAATAATATATTTTTAAATTTTATATTAGATAATTACTAGAGATATTAAATAAGCAGAAAAAAAAATAAAATTTTACTATAACAAGAAGCATAAGGACATGCTGCTTTTAAAAAAGGGGGATAGAGTCTATTTTTTATAAAAAACTAAAAATAATAAAAATTTTAATATCTAAAATAAAAAATCAAGCAACAAACTAGACACCTTGAAATATAGATTATTTAAAATTAATAAAAAACTTGCTAACAATAACTACTGCTTAAAACTATTAAAAAGTATATAAGTTTACCTAATATTTTATATTTTATTACTTAAATCAATGCTAAACAAAGAAAACATTAATAATAAAGTAATTAATAGTAAAGATAAATATAAAGTTAAAAAGATTTTGAACTAAAAGTTAGAAAAGAAATAGATTTATTATCTTGTTAAATAAGTAGGATACTTATTAAAAAATAATATATAAAAATCTATTTAAAATTTTAACTATTACAAGAAAATTCTAGAATACTAGTAATAAATTAATTAAAAAGCAAAAAATCAGAAATTAAAGAATCAAGATTAAATAAAAAAAAGACTGCAGTAACCTGGCCAGTAGAAAGATTAAAGAATAATAATATAGCTAATCACTCCATGTCTGCTCTTTTTTTTTTTTTTTTTTTTTATTTTTGCTTTTCTTCTTCCAATCTTTCTAGATCCTTGATTTTTTTTAAATCACAAGAAATAAAGTCACCAGCATGATATTAAAGCAGCTATTCTTGCTTTTAAAAATAATAAAAACAGGCCAATAACTTCTCTATTTGCTCCTAAATTTATAATTTTTTTAAATAAAGCTTCTATTAAACAAGCACTAAATGCTTCCACTCTGTATCTGAAAAAGTTAGCTTGGAATTAATACATTTTTAACAGCTTTAAATACACTCTTTATAATAACTTAAATTCTTAGATTTTATGCATGCCTTATTAAGATTTGAATAATAAATATATGAAATAACTATAATAAAATCACTCTCTTTAACTAAATATTTTAAATTTTTCTTTTAAATACTAGAATTTAATGCCATCATGAATTAGTATATTGTTTAAAAAGAAAATAAAAAAAATAGTTATCTCTTTACATGCCCAGGGAATAGCATGATATTTATTTCTTTAAAAATAAAGAATATAAAAAAAAGAGATTATTAAAAAATCAGGCAGCTAATAGCTAATAAATCAGCTACACTACAGTTAGCATGATAAGCCTAATGAAAATAAGTTATTCTATCTAGTTATATTAAAGAATATATTATATTACTAGAGAACTATAATTATATTATCTAGTATAAAAACTTAAATTAAAAAATTTAACATGATATATCAGGTGGCATGAGATGCTATAATAAATACAAGTATATAAATACAGTTATTACTAGATCTTAGTTAGTTCTACTGTGCTTTATCTTTGGAATATAAACTAGTCTATTTTTCAAGTATACTTTTATTATATTTATACTCTTCCTTTTGATCACTGAATACCTTAAGATCTCCAATCCTAGGAAGGACTGATAGACCTTATCTGACACAATACAGGCATTTATTAAAGAGCTGTTTAAGAATTCCAGTTAATCTCTTTAGGTTTTTCTATAATGCTTTAATTATATTGTTTATTTAGTAAATAAATTTATTTTTACTATATGTGAGATCTCCAGCTTGCTATTATTAATATTATTTTTAATATTAAGAGTTTTTTTTGAAATATTTATTTCCTTAATAAATATTTTTTTACTGGATATAAAACCTTCTATTTAAGTATTAAAGTATTTATTAAGTAAGTTAAATTCCTAGTTAATTATTAGAAAGTTACTATACACCTTATTTTAATCTGGCTTGTTAATAGCTTTTTTAGACTTATTTATTCTTTTATTTAATATTTCTTATTAGTTAATCAAGATTTTTATAAGCATTTATACAAAGATTATTCTTTATTAATATTATTTTACTCTAGTATTTTTATTCTTTTTATCTACTATTATTTTATAGTCATGGAAGATAATAAGTTTGCTAGTTTCTTAAATTTAGTTATTAATATTTTTTTTTAATCATTTTCATGATTTTTATTTTATTAGTTATTTTTAGCTATTTTAATCTAGTTTTATTTATTTTCCAGCTTTTCTTGGATCTATAATTCTTTAATTAGTAACTTAATTTACTATAGTTAAAGTATAGTTTCTCCTGTTAGTGCTATTTTTTTTCTTTATTAAAAGTATTATATTAAGTTCTATTAATTTTAATCTATAAAAATTATTATATTCTAGACTTTTTAGTTAAGCAGGTTTTGTTTTATTAGCTTGATATAATTTATATTATTTATTATTATTTTATTTATTAAAATATAATATACTATAATATATCTATCAGTCTTTTAATTCCTGCAATTTATCTAAAATATAAGATACTTATTTTATTATAGCTTTAATAGTTTTTATTTCTAGTATAAAGATTATTTTTTCTTAAATATTATAATCAAGTCTATATTTATATTATAATATAAAGATAATATTATCCCATTTTAATCTTGATATAAATTACTAGAATTTAGAGTTATAAATAGTATTATTTTTATTTATTTAAAGTTACCTGATTTATTAGTTAGTATTTTTTATTATGTTAAAATCTTGAAAAGTACTAGTAAAATATTTTTTAAAAATATTATAGTTTTTAAAGATTTCCAGGATATTTTTTTGCTATTCTATTTTTATTATTAATAAAATTATCTCTTTCTATTTATTTTTTCAGGAAAAGCTCAAATTATTTATATACAACTTTTATTAAATAAATTAAGATAAAAATAACTTTGTTAGTATTATTTAGAAATTAATCCTGGTAGATATAAAAATAAATATTTATTTTAATAAAAAAATATTTTAGCTTGAATTAAGTGCCATTAAATAATTCTAATAAATAAATTTTTAATTTTAATAATTTTATTTTATCTTTTCCTATCTCAAGAATAGTAATCTATTCTTGTAACTAAGATATTATTTTTATAAAATTTTTATTAGTTAGTGAATTTGGTTCATTAAAAGTAGATATTATTATAAATGCTTTTCTAATACTGCTGCCCTGACTTAAATTTACTAGTGTTATATTATTTTTTATAGATAGTAATATTTTAAATTATTTCAATTTATTATAAAACTGGTTTTCTAACTAGCTTTTTTAACTCTAGAATCTCTATAAGCTCTGTAACTAGTTTAGTATTAAAATAACTTTAATCCTTTTATGAAATTACACGCGGTTATATTTAATTTTAATAGATCCTGGTCTATTATATATCCTTGATTTATTTTTAAGATTTTCTTATATCCTGATATAGGCATTTCTACATAGTAGCCTTTAATAAAGTAAAATCATCTATTACCTGTAGATAATAGCTGTAATTATAGTTTAAATAAGTTAATCTAGTAAAGATATAATCAGGAAATAATCTAATATTAAACATGAAAAATTTAAAAATTAACTAGATATAAATATTAATAAATATTCTTATATATTTCTTCTATTTCTATTAAATAGTTTCTTTAATAGTAGCTTGATAGTAGTTATATAATTAATTAATCTAAATAACTATATATTAACTACTGTCTCTTTTAGTAGTCACGTGATATGGGATTCTGTTTTATTTGTCTGGTTAGTTGTGAGGCCTTCATGGTAATGTCTAGTGTTGGCGCTAACCCTTGTTGTTGGGTTTCCGTAACAGTAAGTTCTTGAGAATAATTCTAGAAACTTGTGATGTTTTTTTAGTAGTTACTGTAAAACTTTTACAAGTTCTTTTTTATAGATTTCTTTCAGTTTTATTTATTTTGTTAATTTATTTAGTTTTTCCAATTTTTAGTTAACTTGTTCTATTCTAATATTTACTAATATTTTATTTTTCTTGCTAATTTTTTCTAGGTTCTGATTTTCTTATTATATGAGTAAAAATTTTTCTTATATCTTAATTTCTCCTGTTATTTAGTTAATTTTTAGATTATATTATTCTAACTAATTTATCCTGATAACTGTATTATATAGCTGCTTTTATATTAATATAATTTAAAATTTAGTTTTTTCAGCATATTATCCTAATATAATAGAAATTATTTTAATATATATTTCTAGTTTTTAATATATATTTTTTATTAAATCTAAAAATTCTTTTAATTTTTTTAGTTAATTTATTAGTAATCCCATATTTTTCTATATAATTAATTCCTATAAATCTATTTAAGACTCCTGAGTCCAGTAAAATTCATACATCATGTTTATTAATCTAAGCAATAATAATAATCAAGGTCTTGCTACTATTAGCAGCGCATAATTATATTTTACTTTAGTAAATATAGTAATACTCTCAAGTTTTCTTAAAATATTTATTTTATTTATATTATTAAAGTTAATTTTTTTAATATAATATATAATTAGTTATCTTGCAGTTTTCTTCTAATATTATACTGTAATAGAAATATTCTATTTATATCTTGATATAATTGTATTCTGGTTTATTAAAAAAATAATTATAATTTAAATATTATAAAATATTTAAAGCTTGTAAATATCAAGAAAAATATTTTTTTCTTAAATATATTTAGCATTTATTATCATAGCACAGACTCCTGTTAATTATTTAGTAATTATTTTTTTCTAGTGCTGAATAGTGATAGCATAGATACTTTCTAGTATATCTAATTTATTTACTGTAAAACCATGTTTCTTATAATATTAATATTTATTAGTATTTTTTAATTAAATAAATATTAATTTTTCCATGTTCTAGATATTTATAAAATATTTATTTTTAATATTTTTAATATTTTATAATATAGATTTATTATATTTATTTTAACTTTTTTTAACAGGCTATAAAAGCTAGCATGTAGGTGCAAGGTTTATCTTTTTTTTATGATTTAATTTTGTAATTTTCTTTAATTTAGATTTTATAATCTAAATATTAATCTATTGCAATTTTCTCAGTATCTTAAAACACTAGTTAATACTATACTTTTTTAACTAGATTAAAGATCTTACCACATGTTTTCTTGTGATCTTCCTGTTTAATAAGGCTTTTATTATAATATAACTATTTATTATTTTTAATTAATTTTAATCTCTCTATCAGATCTATAAAACATCTTCTATATTTAATTAATCCAAGTTTTTTATTAAATATCTCTTAAAATATTTTATTATTATTATTCAGGTTATGTGCTTGCAGGACAAGGTCTAATATATTTTTAGTTTTTTTATTTTATTTTTTTTAAATTAATTTCACTATCTTTATCTATATAATTACTGGTGATGTTTTCAGGTATTTATTTTTATTATAATAATTTTTTTTTATTATTTTATTAATTAATATTATTTTTAATTTTATTTGCTATCTTATCAGGTTCATTCCTAGATTATTTTTTATTTTTTAGTTTATTATATTCATGTTTAAGTGCTTTCTTTATAATAGTGATTATTAAAAAAATGGCTTATATATATAAATTCTGGATGATTAATCTAGAATTATTTAGCTTTAATTAATAATATCTTATAATATATCCTGGTTTTCTATATTTAGTTTTAATATCTCTATCTTGATCCTTCTAATACTTCTTGTTTTTTATCTATTTTTAATCTAGTTTTATTATTATTTTTTATAATATTATTTAATAAGGCAGTTTTTAATTCCAGATGCAGTATTAATCATTTTATCTAGAATTTCAGGTTTTTTAAATATATATATTATTGTGTCCTTGGTTTCAGGTTTAAGAATCTAATAGTATTAAGATTTTAAAGCTTTATTTTCTTAATTAAGATTTAATACAATTTAAAAAATTTTAATATAAGTTTTTTAATATTTATTTTATATTCTTAATATAAAGTGTGTATTTATTATTTAATAGTTTTTTTAGTATTAGAGTCTCCAAAGGCTTTGATAATCTGTTTTTTGAACTCTTTGTAACTATTAAAAATTTTATTTATTTTTTTTATCTATTATTTGTTCTATTTTTCTAGTAATCTTTTATTTAAAGTTTAAATCAGTCAAATATTGCTCTCTTGAGATAGGTTCTGGTAAATATAACTTTATTTATACTTTTAAAATTATTAATATAGATATATATATTTATAAAAATTAGATATTTTCTAAAAATAAAGTGTTTATCTTTAAACTTCTTAGCTTTGTTTACTTTAATTCTTTTAAACCTTTATATCTAATTAACTTGATTAAGCAAATAATTAACAGTATTCTTAAGCTAGTTAATTTTCTTAAAATTAGTTAGTTTTTTATTCTTACTTGCAGAAATAGTAATTATCTTAATAATAAGTTTAGTATTATTCTCTATATTAATAGTAGATATTGTATTCACTTCTTTTAATCTTTGAGTGCTTTATTATTAGATAAGATCTATTAGTTCTTTCTAGAATTAAAGATCTTAAGGTATTCAGTGATTAAAAGGAAGAGTGTAAATATAATAAAAATATATTAAAAAATAGACTAGTTTATATTCCAAAAATAAAGCACAGTAAGACTAACTAAGATATAGTAAAAACTATATTTATATATTTATATTTTATTATAGTATTTTATAATATCTAATATGTCATGTTAAATTCTCCAGTTTAAGTTTTTATACTAGATAGTATAATTATAGTTCTTTAATAGCATAGTATTATATCTCCTGATATGACCAGGTAAAGTAATTTATTTTTATTAGGCTTATTACACTAGCTGCAGCATAGCTAATTCATTGGCTGTTAGCTGTCTGATTCTCTGACACTGCTATCCACACCAGGCAAGGTGCAATGGTCAGACTGAGAATTCAATAAAGAAACCCTGCTTCTACTATAGTGAAGTAAATAGACAAGGCTAGTATTAAAATCATCATAATATTAGATACTGACAGCATTGCAACTTTAACACATATTGGGCCCCTGCCTACGATTAGTCCTTTCGTTTAATCATGATGCTCATTTGGCACTAAAAAGTTATTAAAGGACCTGCTAGAGCTATTGTAACAATTTCAGCCCTTTTGAATTCCACCACCCTCTCTTTTCTTCCCTTTTTTTTTTCCAGTAAAAATAAAGGGCATAGCTTTTAAGCAAAAATCACAGAACACCAACAGTGACCCATGCCTTTTGCACAGTATCGCGGACAGAACTTCCAAACAGTCTCCCAGCATTATCCACGGTCAAATCTGCGAACTCTTTGAAAGTGGATTCGCGATTCACTCGTGTGTCTGTAAGAGTTTCAAACCAAGTTCGCCCTGCGCGTTCCCAAGAATGACCACCTAATTGAACAGCAGCCAGGTAAAACGCGTGGTTGGGAATTCCAGAATATTTATGCACACCACCATTATCATCACTGATCTCGACGTAGTCCCGCATGTGTGAGATTTGAGTGTCTTTGCCTAACTCATCATCATATGCAGTACCTGGGGCTTTTAGGGAGCGCAGTGCAGCCCCCCTCCGTTTCAATGGGAAGAGGTTCTGTCCAACAATCCAGTCCCCCTGCTCAGCTGTTTGCCTGAAGTGCCACTGCTCAGCCATACAGGCAAAAACATCAGACATTGACTCATTCAAGGCACCCGCTTGATTTTTATACTCCAAATTTGCAGTATACTGAGTTATCGCATGAGTGAGCTCATGGACAACAACATCCAGCGAGTCCGAAAAGTAGTCAAAGACTTCACCATCACCGTCTCCGAACACCATCTGCTCGCCATTCCACACGGCATTGTCATAATCCACTCCGTAGTGAACAGAACATTTCAAGGGCAAGGAGTCAATCAATTTCTTGTCGAACAGAGAGTAGAAGAAATTGAACGCGATTCCCAGAGCCTCATATGAGTTGTTGACGCTCCTGTCTCTTACTCTTGGGTCGTATTCTCTGCGGACCAGTGTACCTGGAAGATTTTCTGTCTCCTCACAAGTATATACTAGCCGCTTAGGAGCTCCTCTAGGAGCAGCCGCTTTCTCTGCAGCTGCACCCACTTTTTGTACCTGAAATATTGGTTTAGAATGATCTAAGGCCTAAATAGTAGGAAAGGAATGATGAATCGAACACACATCTTCTTTAGGAGCAGTAGAACGCTTTTCCCGGAAGCTATTGTCAATAGCTAATGTTCTCGCTGCTGCTTTCTGAACATTCTGCGAGACTGCAGATGACTTTGAAACAGCTTGAAGCAGGTCCGGGGTAACAAATGTGCACACTGTATTGCTATGTAATAGGTGTGAGAGTGCTTTAGAAGCCATTTTGCTTCAGGAAAGAAGAGCTCGGTCTTGTACTATAGGACTTGAAGAAAAAGAATACTTATTGTTCAGTACGGTATTCAGAGACATTGTTGACTTTTATATAATGTCACACTATGTGGTGTATGTTGCTTAATGGAGGTTAGTTAGCTGTTTGGACGCGTCATTATGATAGTATGATATTTCTAGATGGTCAAGAGTCGTCAGTAACAACAAGACCTAGTGTCGTAGCCACTGATGGATCAGTGCTCATAATGATGCCATATTAATTAAACAAAGATCTGGGCCTGCTTAATAAAATAAACTACAACATGTTTCCTAGTAACTGCAGGTCATATGGTACTGATGGCTGAAGGGCTTGTGTAATTGTATCATGCCACCATTATAACACGCCATTAGAATTGTAATATAGTGCTCTGTATATAGTCTGTTTGCATCATGGTCCCCACCCAACCTACCTACTCAAGTCAAGCCATGCTGATCTGCCCTGAGCAAGAGATGGAAACACTTATTAAATCAGAACCAGGGGTCCATATAAGGTTCATAGTGTAGTCAGTTTGCTTGCTATAATTTTTAAAATCTGCTCAGTACAAACTACATTGCCTATGGATCTATTGAGAAATTAGAAACTTTAAATTGACCTTTTTAGCTCATAGAATAAAAAGCTTCCTTGAGCAATGATGTAGGCTAATATCATAGTTTTGTGTATTCTCTACCAACAGTTTATTATTAAAGTACTAGCTGATAAATTAATAGCCGTTTGCAGCCAGAGTAATAGTAGGATAACAATAACTTGGTACAACACCATTCAAAAATATGGACTCCATAGATTTTAGCTCTACTAGGTGGCTGAGCGGTGGTCGGATGACTCCTCCGCTTTAAAAATTTATTTGGGGTTCACATCACACCTAATCAGGCCAATAGAACCGGCAGTGCATTACCTCCAGTGACAATGGTGTTAGAGCATGGTAATTAGGCAGAGATTTCTAGATCAAGGTAAAAGCAAGATCAGAAATATGCCGTGTTATGTTTGTATACAGTGTTGGACAAAACTACAGACCATATCACGCAACCATAATAAGCTCGCATGTTTGGAAATCTATTGTAAATTAGAACTGGAGACGCACAAAGTGCCCAGAAATTGCAACGGCTTTACAGGTTCCTCATCAACAAAACTGCCCTGCGGGCAGAACTGAATAGTTTGAAAGGTAATACACATTCCAAATAACCTATTGTGAAGGGAAAACAAAATGACAGGTAGCTTGGCAGGTATGATATCAGAAACGAATATTTAAAAGTATACTCTCTATAGACTGCCAACTTGTAAATTACCAACGCTTGTAGCAACTTTTATCCTCTAACTAGAAATATTGAGCACCTCTATCCATGATTTACATGACGATCAAATTGCTTCAGTTTATTCTGTTGCTGTCTTATTACATATCACGATTAAATGAAATTGGAGAGAATGATGATATAAGAGAATATAGTATGTTAGGCCTTATTAGGTTTAAGTGGATATTAGTATGAAGTACACCTTCTCACTGAAATATTATTGCGTCGCATGAGCTTTTTCTTATGTTCCATCTATTTGGAAATAGCCACTCCCAACCTGGAGTAATTTAATATTCCAAAGAACCTACTCCAATCCTCATTGCAGCGACAGCTGCCCATTCCCATCCTTGATCAAGTTAAAGGTCTGCCATTGTCCTACAGGAATATTCGCAGTCGGTGCAAGCAAGGCGATAACTCCTTGATGAGTTACAACGATAATGTCGTTATCATATGGTCGATTTAGCAAATCCTCTAGAGTCCCTTGAAGTCGATCCAGGATTTCAGCTTTCCTCTGAGACAGAGACTGTGTAAGTGGCGAGAGAGGCCCCGTCTTGATATACCAATTCTGATTCAGCTGTTGAACTTCGGACCTCAACTCAGGAAATTCAGTCACTAAATTGTCCACAGTGGAGCCGATATTACACGGCAGGTCGGTGATTTCCTGCAGGTTTGCATCAAGGCCCAGAATCACTCCGTTATGTACACCTAAACCGGAGTTTTCGGGGTACTGTGAGGCGTTCAAGATCCGCCGGAACGCGGTCAAGGATGTCTGGATGGTTCTGCAGAGTGGACTGGATATTATCGCGCCGACTCTATTCGAGTACTGCTCAAGAAAGCGGTGTCCTAGACCTTCCGCGAAGTTATAGCCTCGCTCACTCAAAGGAGCGTCGGGGATTGTGGGGTCGTTGCGTAGATTGTGAAGGCCTTCCGCGTGGCGAGCTAGGTGAATACGACCTTGCATTTTAGGCCGGTTTATAGAAGATCTTTAACAGATCCTTAAATAGAAAAAAGTGATAGATGCCCTATAGATGAAAATTTTTAGGGGAATGTAGGGTGGTCATGCTCTCTGTTCTTTTAAATATCTTTGCCTGGGCATATAACACAGTGCTAATACAAAAACTCGGTTTACAAATCGAATGCCGAAACCGACTCCGAATTCTAAGCTGCGTGGTAGACTGGATCAAATGATTCTTGAACCCTTGGAATGATTTTAAAGATTGTCTAGTGCCACGGCTAGGTGGCTCGTAAGACACGGAATGGACGTTAATTCAAACTCAGCCGCCTTTTTCCTCGTCTTGCTAAACTGTCAGCGTTTAACAGGTAGGGTTCCACTTCCACGCCCGGACTTACTATTACTCAGTACCTGGTTGGTCATAACCTGTATCGTTAAAAATACTTTTTATTTAGTTATATTTTAAAACCTGTGTTCTCTGAAATTAAGTTTTAACAGAAAAGCTATAGTAATAAGTCTCAGGTAATTTTTTTTTTATTTACATTAATTTAGTTACCAGTATAAAATCATTCCGGTTTAAAAACCTGTAAAAATACAGCAATAGCAAGTTTAATAAATTATATAATATCTACACAGGAGATCCATGTTCTGAAACTAATGATTGGCGGGACAAAGTGACGTATGTTGTGGATGGATCTCATGCAAACCACTTTTACTGAGTTAATGGGCATTAGCGCTCCTGCTTATCATCGGCCGGATTGAAAGATCGATGATATGCTCTGTATAGCAGTCCTGAAGGTCAATCGAGGGTCCTTGATTGATAGATATCTCTGTTCAGAGTGCAGGAAGGCTGTCACGATGGTCCAAGACTAGCTTGGTGACGGCTATATGCCGGAGGCCACAAATAAGGAGATTTATGCTATTGTGAATAATCCACTGTATCAAGCAAGCCCAGCATCATCCACTCTGAATAGTCCTCTAGTCAGGGGTGGTCGATAGAGGCGATCGTCATGAATTGAATTTTTGACTTTGATTGTAGTAAAAATCGAGGCATGAATGGATTCCAAAGAGCAAAACCGCCATATATGAATGAATGCCTCAAAAGGCAAGGTGGAAATTTTAAACCAGGTCAAAAGAGAAAGAGTGCCACAAGTATAATTTTACTACCAGGCGAGAAACAACAAAAGGCAAGTCTGCATTTGTTTACCGGATGCAGCCCATGTCTTCTGTTTCACAGTCGAGTAAACAGCGTGGTGCCATTTGGGCCAACCGATATTGGCTGTACTAGAAAGGATACATGTGAAGGTGGTCTAGATGCAGGGGTGACTGGGTTTCAGCACGGCAGTTGGGTGATCAATTTTGCGCCATGGGTTGGAGACCTGATGTTAATTGCCTGACTAATGCGACCATGGGAAAAGGTCACTGACCACTGATTGCTCTATGAGTTTATTTCAATGGTCATATGTAGCGGGGCTCACTCAAAGCCGCATTGGTGTACGTCAGGCTAATGCACGTTCAAGACCCATAGTGGCCGGAATAGATAGCCGCCTGACATATTCAACCATGGGAATCATCAGCACACCCGAAGGTTAAGATGTGGAGGTAGATCCATATTTAAAACGGTGCCGTGCAATTCTTTTGATGGTTCCCCTGCCTCTCGCCTCTTTGTGGTCTTTTCCCGCTTCCACATGGCCTTGGCCTGGTTTGGTCTAGGCCTTCTGACAGGCAACATCCACTTCGGACCCTGCTGAACGCACCGCCACTTGGTAAATCCCGATAGTAACCTTTAATTCGACAGAAAATAACCTCTAATTTTTCTGGCAGACTGCTACAGGCATCTATCTGATTTCGCGGACTGGTTATTTTTACGCACTCGGGGTTTACCAGGTTGCACATAACGGTTCTCTCAGGGAGTCCTGGTGATGCAGTACGATCAGACCACCTGTCCCAGGAATTTCCAGTACATGAAACATAAAGATTACGAATGAAATTTGTAGCGGGGCACTCTAGTCCTCTGTCCTTGGAATCATTGAGCTTACTCGCCCGGGATGGTCATTTCCAAATGCACGCAGGTTAAAAGGTGGACACAAGTATATATATATAGCTGGTTCAATCTCCGCCCTCAATGCTCAGCTTTACCATGCTGTACACACAGATCACGACCCATAGTGATTACATAAATATAATTCCCCTTTTGCTGATATATTGAAAGGAACAATGCCAGTTCAGGACTATGGTGTTTGGAAGGGGCGAGCCGCTCATTACGAGTTCGAAGACCGTTATGAGGACGCTCATTCGCCGCACCTCTCCCTTTACTACTACGATGAGCCAGGATACATGCCTCATTTTGACTCTAATTATCGTTCCAAACACAAGAACAAGCCCGTCAACAAGCATAAACCGAAGGAAATACCTGGCCTTCTCCGGGCAGCAATCAACATTAAATCCACAGACCGAGATTCTCGGCTAGCCTATTGGGTGAATTATAACATCACGCATCCGATTGTGCAGGAGCTCGCCAAGATGGAGTTCGGCTTCCACCCTGCTGAAAGTTTGGAGTACAGAGGGCTCGACTATATCCGAAGTGACTTGTTCAACACTCGCAGCGGGCGTGTGCTTCCTCATGACATTGACGGCCCAAACAATGATATTATCGACGTCCTGGTCCCGGAGGTTCAAAAGTCAATCCAACAGGGCGCAGAGATTTATTTGTTTGGTTCCTGTTTTACTACGAGGAACGGTATTCACAACGTGCATATGAATCAAGGCAACATTAGAAACTTTACCAGGGACGATGGAGTCTTTCAGGATGGTGGCCTTCTTATTCGCTACGGAAATCAATGGACTGGAGTTTTTCTCGCGTTTGCATCTCAAGCTATGCACACTGACGACGCCACTGGGCATGCCATCCCCAGCGATATCGGAACCACAGTGACCTGGGGGGATTTCTTACGGCCAGAACTTGTTGAGAATTCCGTGGCTATCAAGGACGCATACGTTAATCCACAACGGCAGCGAGAATCGGTTACTCTCCAGAACCTTACGAACCACAGAGTGTCCCTTGCATCATGGAAACTGCGGAATTCGGCTGGTCAAGTTGAAGTCCTTCCCCGTAACGCAGCCTTGGCCTCGATGGCTACCAGCTGCTTTGACGTGCCTCACTGTCCTCTTTCCTACACGGGGGACACTATTACTTTGCTTAATGAACAGGGGTTGAAGGTCGATGGTGTAAGCTACAAGGCTTGGCAAGGACACGGGGAGGGTAGCCTAATGACATTTGCGCATTGAGAGTTGACTTCTTGATCTCATATCCAGAACTCAAGAAGTACCAGGGGAAAAATAGCCAAGCCCACCGGGCCGCCACCAAAAGTTTGTTTTCAATCGACTTTTTATTATTAGCTTTGAGAATGCTAGTCCCTAGGCTCTATGTTTTTGTGACCTAGAAGCTTGGTAATTGAACTTAAGGGGAAGTGATATCTCAGACTCTGAATACTCGCTTTCTATGAGGATGATAAGCTTACGTAGTGGCCATATTGAGAGAAGATTTTTGAATTGAATACGCTTCACCCGTGGTCTTCCACTGTGTTGATTTGGCCCTTTGAAGTTCAGCTGGGAGAACTTGGACATACCTTGGTCATTGTCTGGACAGAGTATACAAGGGGCTGAGTAGCTCTTGCTCAAGGGATCTTCATCTGGATTCCCATCTTTGGCTCATATATTATATAGGGTAATATTAATTATATTTAGTTATTTTACAATGTTTTTACTGTCTCAAGCTTAATTATATCCTGGAAGATAAACTCCTGCTGTTTATAGATAGCAGCTTTTGGATAGTTATTGAAAATAGTGTGTCTAATAATCAAGTACACATTTAAGCTGTGTAAAACGGCTGTATTTAGTAGCCCAGGATGGGTCTCGGGGAGAGGGGAGATTCCGCATAACTGCATAGCTGTTTCGAGCTCATCTCTCAAGACTAGGGGAAGCACTAGATATTCTGTTGCGGGGAATTGCGAAGTTATGGGCTGATGCTTACTGCTCATGAGGTGTTCTACCCTTCTTGGCCATACACCAGCAAATACAGCATTGGGCAGTCTAGACAAACTATCCGGGCACCCAGGCAAATTGCCTTCAAGATATCGGTTCCTCGCCGAATATCGTCGGCAATGAGCGATTCGCTGTGGGGGACTATGGATAGATACCTTCATCTAGGAAACTTGTACTACGACTATTGCACGAAAGGAGCAATTCAACCCAACGAGAGCCTCTGGTATTGAAGTACGAGGGTAGCTTCTGGTGGTAGTTATGGCTCATCCTCAATGAAGGTCGGATACTGCTCAGGTCTCGTGAGTTCCATGACATTTCCAAAACGTTTCCTGTATTTTCATCCCACTGGGGCTGTCTGTTTCGCCAATATCTCATGCCGTATATGCAGCGCCCGGGCAAAGAACACATTACCGAACGCAAGGCGCAAAATTACATTCAAAGGCTAGACTGGATGAAGAAATATCAGGTAAAGGTCTGTCAGAGAAATATAACGAGATAGGTTTATGCTATTTGGAATGAACGAGATCAACGTGTTCTTGGTACAGGTTCACAAAAATAATTGGAGCTACCCAAGTACACGTGGGTTTCCGCGACATATTTAACATTCGCATTGTGTTAAGGGCGATTGATGCGGCAAACCACCTCAGCCACGCCTGGGTAGGCCTCGTAACCAACTTATTCTCCATCACGCACACCGTAGTGATAATGGCCACCTTTGGAGGAATCATCCAATGAAAAACAATGCGTGTGCTCGAGTCTCAATCCAAGGCCCCCCGGGACTGCACCATGAAGTACTATCAAACAGACAACCGAAGCGGCACACACATGATACTGGAGCGATCCGTCCTCCATTTGCTTCAGATCACGCAAAGGTAGCTGGTTTGCGGTTGGGAAGTCGGGCATCACATGGAATTTTGCATTTCCTGCTTTCAACAGAAACACTCCACCCAGGCTGCCATTTATGCCTCATACGGCAGTTGTCCCAGCATGGAACCATCACGTGGGGGACTTTAGTGTCCCCGGAAGCGAAAACTGCGAAGTGCGTCGTGGCTCATCGGGCCGACACTCCTGGCTCGGGGACTCTTAAATGTGGGTTTGGAACCGCGGAGCCATCATTAATCACTTGCAGAGTGCCTTACTTCTTAGCCTGCCCATTCGGTCTTTAATCACCGGAATTACAGTTAATAGTCGCCATGGTAAAGCAGTTCGATTGGAAGGCTACACAGGCTGCTCGGTGGGAGCGGGATGTCGATGAGATCGAAGAGTTTTACACGTCGCTCGCCAAGTTTTTTACGGGGACAGGGCGAGTCTTCTTCGCGATGACAGGTTTTATTTCCCTTAGCGTTCCGGTCCAGCAAGGTTCCTCTCTGCAGGAAACGGAGACAAAGGTCGAAAAAGCGCTGGCAAATGCGTGGATTCGTCTTCGATACGATCATCCAACCATTGCGTCTAGGGTCGAATATAACACGACCGAATCCAAGTACCAAAAGGTCTACGAGACTTTCACCGACACGAATTCACAGGATAAATGGGTGGCAGAAACCTTCCGCATTGTGCCAGAGAGGATATCGGGGCTTGACTGGTGCAACTCCGATCCCCCAGTGCCTGACCTGCCGACGCTGTTCCTTGTCAAGCCTCCATCCACGGATGAGGGAGTATTACGCGCAGACCTTGTTCTTCGCTCACATCACGACATCATCGACGGAATGGGCACACTCCTCTTCTTCAACAACCTCTTTACCCACGCCGCCGAAGCCTACGAGAACCCCAAGGGCGCAATACCAGCATTCGGCGACGAGTGGAAGAACCTCAGCCCCCCACTACGCGTTGCCGCCGGCATTTCCGCCACTCTCGAGCCAGAGCTAGAAAATATCATGAAAGACGTCATCGAATACAACGACGCGATTCATAAGGGCGTCGAGATCGCCAGCCCCCCATTCAACCGGGCAAATTCCATCCCCGGAAAGCACCAGCGCGTCGCCGTCACACTATCCCCTGAAACAACAGCCAAGCTTCAAGTCAAATGTCGGAGCCTCGACCTCAGTGTCACACACGCGTACCACGCCGCCATTGCCCTCGCTGTCCGCGATCTCCAGGAGCGTCAAGAGACTGACCGGCCGGTCCGGTATATCAGCTACTGTCTGATCAACGAGCGCCACCACTGCAACGCCCCGTACGGAACAAATGCGCATCCCGCCTCTGTGTACCACTCCGTCTCAGGCCGCGGTCTCTCCGTCGATCTTACTGTCCCGGCA
Source organism: Aspergillus panamensis (assembly GCA_027569225.1). Lineage (NCBI taxonomy): Eukaryota > Fungi > Ascomycota > Eurotiomycetes > Eurotiales > Aspergillaceae > Aspergillus > Aspergillus panamensis. Next base: position 234,632 of record JAPDER010000037.1, on the reverse strand, counting down.
CAGGGATCCATCTCCGCGTCTACGAGCAAAGATGAATTCCTCCCAACCGCACAGCACATGCGCAACTACTACGTCGCGATCCGTAAGGACACCGACCACATCAAGCTCGTCCCAGCGTACTGGGCGATGAAGATCCTCCCTCATCCCAAGGATGATCCGCCGGCGATCCCGCCGCGGAACGAAACGCCCTCCGCTTCGATTTCGAGTATGGGTGTGTTGGATAATGTCATTCGGCAACACTATGGTAGCTTCAATGTGGATACCCCGTGGGTTACCGGAGAGGAGCTAGGCACGGGGCTTGGGCTGTTCCTGGATACGTGGAAGGGGAGATTGACATTGAGTGCGGCGTATAATGATGCATGGCATGGTAAGCAGGAAGTTTTGGATGTTTTGACGAGGTGTAATGATATTGCCCTTGGGGCGCTTGGGGTTCCTATTTGAACAATATCTAGCTAAAAAGCTATCTCGCATTGAAGAAGCAAAGTTCGTGGGTTCTTTTATTATGTGCATGAGAGACCAGGCATAAAGCTAGAGAGATACATGAAGCTCAGCAAGGAAAGCTGCAGTAGATCTAAGCCAGGCTCAGCCAGACCTAGAAGACAATATATTACTTGAACCTCTAAGAATTGTTTGCTTTATTGCCCCGGCCCATGACCAACTAAATCCAGCTATAAAAGCCATGTCTTTCCCTCTTCAGCAGATTTACATTCCTACAATTCCCTGTATTTCCCTTTGCTTCACTGCTCATAGTTGGCTCTAACAAAACTATTTAAATTAGGGCTAGTCTTTGTATAAGATTAAGTACTCTGAGACACATCTTGTCCTTGAGAAGATTATACTAGACTGTTAATGCATAATCTAGGATGGGGTACAGGTCTGATGGATTTGTCTCACTTGCCCTCTATTGATAGGAGTAGGGGTGTAAATTTTCAGACATTTGGTAAATGTCGTCATATTTGACTTTATATTGAGGTTTTTTACTTTACCTGTCATGATATATATTATATAAGCCAAAAATTTCTCCTACACAGCCATGTATAATTTTTTAATATTAATATGAATATATGTATTAAAAAAATATAAAAAAAACTGTCTAACCAGTATTTTTACATTCTAGTTAAAGGTTTTGCTTTACCAAGTGTCATGATATTTGGACATTTGGAAACTCACCCCCTAGATAGGAGCTCCTGACCGCCCAGCCGGAATTCCCCCGCCCTTCGGCTATCAAGGAGAAGATCCCCACTTTCTGACCAGGTTACTCCGACACTCACGCCATCACTCAACATGCTGGTATTCGCAATTGGCTGCTAACAAACAATGTGGTACAATGGTTCAAGATGCAAGGACACAGCTACCTCTTACACCAGGTACCTCGCAAGACATCACTTTTGTTCCTGTGAATCAATCTCATTCTCCGGATAGCCACCGAGCAAGACGCGGATACCAATCCTGCGATAATTGTCGGGATAAGAAAAAGAGATGCGATATAACATCTGGGGAAACAAAGTGTTCGCGCTGTCTTCAGGAATCTCGCGTGTGCCAAACAACTCATCCAAGGAAGAGAAGGAAGACACGATCGGCAGTATGTAGAGCGACGTCTACTTTCCTGAGAAATGCAGATGCCGAAGTCACGATTTCCTGTGAAACACCAACCACAGAAATTCCACTCTCTCAATACACTCCTGCCCAGAGAGATCTCCAACCGCCTATTTTGGATGAAAACGAAAATACTTGCCCTCCGCACGTGGAATCAAGCCAATCTGGTAACCTGCACTGGGCCCCTAATACGAAGCAGCAAATTCTGTCGACAAGTATTCTAGATGCGCGTGATGCACTAGATCTCATTGCAGTGTCTGGGTCAAGACAGAACGTGAATAAGGACGGCATAAGCTCTGGCGAGCTACACCAGAGCCCAACCATAGCACCGTTGGCAAGTTCCTGGGACCGATTTTTCTTAGTCAGAAGAGGCATTCTTTGCCCCCATGAGGCGGCAGAATACCTGGACTTTTACTTCTCGCAGCTTTGGCATTTATTTCCTGTGATACCGGAGTGCTATTCGTCTCCCGACCGCTATGGCTCCTTGGTCGCCGAGGAACCTGTACTCGCCATTAGTCTTGTGACAATAGCTTCAAGATACCATGCACTAAGTGGATTCAACGGCCAGGCGAGGTCGGAAAGGATCCACTGGCGCACTTGGCCTTGGGTGCAGCGACTTTTCCAGTCGTCAATGTGGGGGGCGTCGGCAATGAGTAGCCTCGGAGCTATTGCGGCCTTGTTGTTATTCATTGAGTGGCATCCGAGGGCCATAAATTCGCCAGAAGACCTTATCAGTGACTGCGGAGAGCTAGAACTCTTTCAACCGCAGTCGCAGATACCCGAAAGTGGCCTGAAGCCGATGGCAGAGCCTTCAAAAACATACCGACGGTCTGACCCGTCGAGTATACCAGAGAGACTCAATATTGTGGCCCCAGCATATAGAAGCAATAGGATGTCGTGGTCAGTATACCTTGCACAATATGTCCTCGGAGTAATGATGGATTGACTGATAGGTACTAGGATGCTGCTCTCTACGGCTATTTCCCTAGCACAAGAGATGGGGTGTATGGACGAGGAGCGGGTGATAGCCCACACTCCTTCAAAATCTGCGGCTAAGAGGGATTCCGTCCAACTAGAGTGGATGTGTATTCTGAGTGCGTTTTTGCGTCTCACTGATGAAGCTCTAGCTTTACGGCTCCGACTAGATCCTCATTTGGCCAACGGCAACTGCATGGACATTGTTAGTCACCTTCCATCGAGCCTCATAGCCGATGGGTTGTTGGAATGTACCGCTGATCTCGCTGCCCATATGCGGAAGGCAAGGGAGCTTCTTCATAGCTGGAGAAAAAACCAACAAGGGACGGGACCTGCTATCCCAATTACTGCCTGGGATAGTCTCAGGCGGGGTTTAGATCGCTGGGAAAGACAGCGCCGCCATCTTAGCGCAACCGGTGAGTTTATTAGAACCCTATTTTATAATAACGTCGACCGTACTCACAAATGTCCCACTAGAGTTTCCCTTGCGTGGAGCCTGCCTTGACATCGAATATTATTACGTCCGCCTTTGCGGACTTAGTCCTGCTGCCCACATGTTTGAGAACTCACCCGAGACTCATCTTACAGACTTTTATATAGAGTCGCCATCGCGGTTTGCAAGAGAGGCCACAAAGGCCTCAGTCAACATACTTGAACTTGCCATACAATGCTTTACTTCGTCAAAGCCTTTCAAGTACGCTGCGGTTCGATACTGGCTGTATATCTTTTGTGCCTCATTATATCTTCTCAAGGCATGTCACACAACATCTTCACATCACATCCATCATATTAACAAGCCCCTAGGTCACTCTCAAAACAGAAGAGCAGTTGGATACCAGTAATCCTTACATTAGCCTCATCACGAAAGTAATCGATGCTACTAGAAAAGCTGCACCTGATGATATTCACATGTCACAGCGTTATGCCACATTACTAGATATCCTTGTCAACGCAGCGCTGCGGACTTCCTCGACCTCTATTAGCCAGGGAAGCCGTACGGAGCCCAACAACCATTCCTACCCGCAGTTAACGGGGTATTCATTTATTGAAAGCAACGACCTGGATCTCGGACTGGATTGGATATACGACTCGAACTTTTGGGATTCGTTACCGGACATGGTGGGCTTGAATAGCGCGCCTAATTTGATCATACCATCCTTCGAGTGAGGTGGAAATACCAACCTCATTTTCAACATACACTATCTTATGTTCTCTGTAACCCCGATACTGGCCCAGGTGCCAGGTTAAACGAGCATTGTTCCCCTGAATTGTCCCATACCTTTTGAGAGAACCGGGCGCTTGGCGTTTCATGCTCTATCCACCAGTCCCGTAATGGAACGGCCTGGCCAGGCCAGGTTTCTGGCGGCTGTTCCGAATTCGGATTACCGATTTGGCGGATATTCCCTTCTGAGGGCATTTGCTGGTTCAGACAATCTTCTATGTGAAACATCGCCTGTCAAAACCATCTATTGGCCGCATCGCAAGAGAATATAAAGCCCTGATCAATCGATGGGATTCTGTGTTTCTATCTTTTGTGTCTTTCTCTGTATTGTAATATCTCTCCTTGCTTCTGCTTTAATCGCTCTTTTATACAGTATATTCATATCCTGATCTGGAATCAGTTTCATTCTTTTACTTCATTGCAAGTCTGTTGTCTCATCAAAATGCGTTTTACAGTCATCATTCTCCTCTCTGGTGTCAATCTGGCCTCGGCCTGGACCGAAATCAATCATGCCCCGTTCATGAACAAGAATATCGATGCTATCGTTGTCCCGGGCACGTATACTTCCCATATGCATACATTCTTCGGTAGCGATGCCATCACCAACGTCTTGCCCACTTCCGTCGACCTTCAGGAAGGCTGCCACAGTGGTGATAATCCGAACGACCTCTCGGTCTACTGTAGGACCCCAAACCCATTCTAATCCGATATGTCACTAACTTCCCATAACTCATGGCACAGGGATCCCCACTCTCTACCATGTTGACGGCGAGACCTTCACCGAAGTCCCTATCTTCCGCTTCAGCACCTACTACACCAACGGCTTCTCCGAAGTCCCTATTCCCCAAGATTTCGCCATGATCTCTGGCAACGCATCTGCGCAGACCCAAGCCGAGGCCGACCATCCCTACAACGATCTAGAATGGTTCTGCGAGGGCTCCACCAAGCGTGAATCAGACATCGCCAAACTCCCAACTAGCACCTGCGACCAACACCTCCAAGTTAACCTCTGCTTCCCTCAATGCATCAACCCAGATAACCACGCAGAATATGATTTCGCGGACGATTCCAACGTTTGCCCCCAGGGGATGGTGCAAGTTCCCCAGCTCCGCTACCGTGTTCTCTACGATACCAAATCCGTAGCCCCCAATGGGTGGAGCGGTGCCGCACCTTTCCAGCTCTCGTGCAGCGATACCCCGGGAGATGGGTACTGTTTCCATGGCGATTTTATTAATGGGTGGTATGAGGACGCTGCGGATAATATGCTTGTGAATGGTGGATCGGGGTACAATGACGGTCAATTCATCTCGGGGTCGCATGGGTCCGCCGCTGCTGATGCTACTTGCACGCCTACTGACCAGGACCCGGAACATGGCACCAGCGACTACTATACTAGTCTTGAGATGATGGGGGGCAGTGGCATTGCGGGTGACACTGTCTAGTCTGGTTCTGCTACGGAGAGCGCAGCGGTGTCAACGCCTACCCCTGCCGTGCGTGAGGGTGTTTCGACCCTTGTCCCTGCGCCTACTCCACTTCCTGTGCACGCAGGCAACGTGCCTAGTAGCGATGGAACTTGCGGTTCGACTCCTAGACGAAACATTGGCCAGAGGTCCAGGAATGGGGTTGTGAACCGGGCCCGGGAGACCAGGCAGTGATTTTGTTCAATTTTCTAGAACAAGACACACTAGCCTATTCTGATGAAGGGAGAGGTTGCTTATCTTGCTGATTAAAAGCCATTGGCCCTTCTTCTGTAGTATCCTTTCTGTACTGCCTTCGGCTGTACATTGTTGTCATTCCTGAAATTTCAGCTAGAAATTAAACTGGGTTGTCTTGGATAGATGGTGTCTGAGTATATTTTGCAAATTGTCCTTTAAGCCTCACACGCAGTCTTGGTTGAAGATGTACTTGTACCACATAAATTTGAACATGTTAAACCGCCCTCCCTGGCTTTACTAGTATGTTTTGAATAAAAGGCCCAATTGCCGCTAGGTACAAGTAAACAAGTAAGCCAGCGCTACGTTACCCTTGATTAGGAGATTGGCCGTGTAGCCTAGGATTATAAGCGCACATGTTGAAGCCAAAAGGCTCCATGACAAACACAATAGTTCCTTGAGTTGACAGCGCATGAGCACATGCTTAATCCATAGTATACTAGAGTGCAGCACCCAAGGCCCAGGATAATAAACTCTCCGCAGAAATATCTAACCAAAGAATCGCCCAGGAAGGAAGCACAATGAGGACGCGTGAGAAAAATACAAACAGTGACTGCTATCGAAGCTGCAGCAAGATCCTCCGCAGGATATTTGAAAATCATTTTGCAAACCCCCACCACCCCATATCGCTATCACCCTGAGTCGGAACCGGGTGGCCAACGCCCTGCGCCCAGATCCCTTCTAGTTTGCTTCCAAGAACATACGTGGTCCAGTTATCGGCAGGCGTATCGCCCAGCACTTGGTCAGGAGTTGTATCGTAGTTGAGAACTGAAGCCCAAGCAGCGAGTGTCGTATTGAAGGAAGATGAGCCGATGATGGTATCCTGGGATCCCAAATATAGCTGTACCTTCGGATAAGTGCCAGTATACCCCGGGTACATACTTCGAATGTTGCCCGAATAACCGGCTGAATATATAATCGCCCCTTTGAATACATCCGGATATGCTCCCGCCATAGTATTCTGTACACCGTTATCATGGTTAATTTCCTCTTTTCCATTGCAAACACAGGTTCTAGTAGTAGCTCACTGTCATGGTACCACCCGAAGAAATACCCGATACAAAAACCTTGCTCGCATCAGCCTTGTATGTGCTAATGGCGTATTTCGCCATGTTAGCAATTGACTGGCTGGCACCCCCGCCTTCATGGAGAAGGGATTTCTTGGAGGTGGCATCCCAAGCACCCTGTGGAGACTCGGGGTAGATTGCAATAAAGCCATATTTCTCCGCGAGTGTGGCGTAAGGGGTTGATTGGTATTGTTGCTGAGCGTTGCCGGAAGCGCCGTGCAAAGATACAACGATTCCCGGCGAAGCAGCGACGGCGGCTGGGACGTAGATGTACATATTGATGCTGGCTGGATTATCCCCAAAGTTGGCAACCTGTGTCAACGTCGCCCGCTTCGTGCGGGGAGCTGCATAGCATAGACCATGGAGGAAAACGGTCATCAACAGCGCGAGAAATAGCATCGTAGCAAAATGAGAAGACTTCGTGATAGATATGGGAAAATGTATGTATGAGAGACTCAGTTGTGAGGATGTTGATTCTAATATTGCAGGGGACGGAACCCTTATATCCTTTTCGTTCTATGCCGGACACCCCCCAAGAAATGAAAATAAATGAAAATCCGGGGCCCCGCAAAATGAGGGAATGCGGGATAGGTCGAAAGTCGCACTTTCCATTTACGGAATATCCGAAGCACTCAAAATGGCTGCTTCGCGTATACCCGTGTCTATCCCTGACATGGGAAGGTGGCTTTGGTAGTCAGAACCATTTTGAAACTCATACGCCTATGTGCAGCGCCAGTGCTGGCGTGAAATACACCTAGCAAATCAGATACGGAATGCAGAGCGTTGAACTACAGGAAAATTAAGGCGCCGAAATTGTTGACTAATTTAGCTGCTGGTTTGACAGTTTATTCCAACTATTTGTACTATTTAGAGAAATATTCAAGGGCCAACAATGGGCGGGCAAACTCAAATGAAAGAGGGCTGTAGATATAGTCCATTTGTAGCCAAGGGTAATACAACCTACTCCCATGGCTCAAACACCTTTCCAGGATTCATGAGACACCTAGAGATCATTAGCGATACAACTACAACTGTGATAGAAGAAATTTACTGAGGATCCAAACTCCGTTTCAACATCCGCATCACGGCGATTGTCTCTGACCCAAGCTCTTCCATCAGACACTCCTTTTTACCTAACCCGATACCATGTTCACCCTAGAACTTCAGTTACTGAACACTGAATATAGAATTTTGGAGGGGAGAACAAACTGAGACCGTTCCCTCCATCTCAATCGCCCTATGGACCATCTTTCTAACACATTCTTGTACGGCCTGCGTCTGGGAAGGGTTGTTCGGATCATAAATGACGGCTTGGTGGAAATTACCATCCCCAACATGTCCCAGGACACTTGAAAACAAGCCTAAACTTTGGGATTCTCTCTTTGATAAATCTGGAAACAGGTTCAGTTGAGTGCCCTAGACACGCAGTCCTAGAACAAAATTCCAACTTAACTTACCAATAATCTCCGGAAGCCTCGATAAGGGCACAGCGACATCTGTGGACCAGAGTTGCGTTCCCTCCGGCCTCTGTGCGCTCATCGCCCATACAGCCTCCTTGCGAGCAGACCAAAGATTGTGCATCTCCATTTGCGTCCCCGCGAACTCGAAGGCACTACCTCCCCCTTGAGAAATCATCCTTTCGACTCGGTCAACGTCAGCGGCTATCGACTGTGTAGTTCCAGCAAATCTACTACATTTTAGCACAATGACAAAGCTAGGAACGCGAGGAGTTAGTTCTGTGCTTTACTTGAACAGCAACGTAGGCTTTTCCTCCCACATTCTCCCGCCTGCACCTCCATTCCGGTTCAGGACTTCCATCTGCATTTCATCCATTAGTTCTACCGCAGCGATGGGGATCCCCTGACGCATTATCTTCGAGGTACAGGCTACTGCATCCTTAACGGACGGGAACGTGGCAACAGCAACACTTTCGGTTTCAGGGACCGGTGCCAGTTTGAGGGTGATTTCAGTGATCATCCCCAGAGTACCTTCTGAGCCAGTGAAGAGGCTAGTAAGGTTGTAGCCAGCAGATGTTTTCCTCCTATGTGTTAGAGAATTCACAACAAGTACAGGTGTTGGGCGTCAACATACCGTGGTCGTTTTCGCGTTTTGATGATGGAGCCGTCTGCCAAAACGACTGTTAAATTGATGACCCAATCCTTCATTGTTCCGTACTTCACTGCGTTTGTTCCACTGTGCGGAGAATATCAGCTCACTAGATGGTAGATGCTGTCGCAACGGGCAAGCTATACCTGCAGTTTGTAGCAACCATGCCTCCGATAAGGGCCTCGAAGCAACATCAGTAATGAGAGGGGGTGCAAGGCTAAATGAGGGGTAACTATACAGTTGGACTAGGATCCATAGGTAGGAAGAGGCCACTATCTTTAATCTCATCGTTAAGATCCATCCAATTGACTCCGGGTTGGACAACAACATCCATACTGTAGTGGGTCAGTTGGGTATACTCTAACCGGGGGTTGTTTGACATACTCATCTTCATGAAATGCAAGAATCTGATTCATCAGGGAGAAATCGATACTCAAACCTGAATATGGCGCGGTGAAGTTCCCCTCAACACTAGACCCCCCACCAAAGGGGACTAAATTTGTCAAACCTTGCCCCAAAAAGTCGCATGTTAGGAACCTACTCATCGGAATCCTGTAACTGGAACATATCCGGGCAATAGTTGCCACTTCTTCGGTGCTCTTGGGTGTAACGACAGCCACCGGTCTTGTCGCGCAGTGTGATGTCGAAATCTCCGAATATGAATGCAAGTCAATGTCATCCTCATCCATTGTCACTGAGTCTGGGCCAAGAGCGTCGGAAATGGCTTGGACCCCCTAAACCGCCAAGGATGAACATGGTCAGTATAGCGCGCAAAGTTATGTATAGATAAGCCTACCTTTAGCATGGCCTGCTTATCAGCGTACTTGATCAGCTGCCCCTCCTTCTGACGTGAAGCCTGCTGTGCAAATTGCCAAGAGGTGAATCCAATTCCAGTCACACCGGCTCCAAGTACCGCAAATGACCACGAGCTAGAGAGGCGAGGTGGGGATCTGGGAGTGCCCCGTTGTGCGCCATAGCCGTAGACTTCACGGACGGATTGACGAAGCCCACGGCACTGGACGGCTTTTCGAGAGGCATATCGCGCCAGTTTATGGACTTCAATTGCCAGTTTCATGGTTCACTGTTCTTGCCTAGGTTTCATGGACTAAGTGTCAGGGGGCGCCTTTATGTCGGAAATCGGAACTCACCAAACAAGGGGGTCGGATATTCCCAAAGCGGATATCCGACACATCCGCCCTCAAGACAGTTGTTTCTCCAGAACCCTTACCCCGCAAAATCGCCCAGCAACTTGGAGAATAATATAAAAGACATTGAAGTCAGGGTATGGAATAGGATTGATTGCACCACATTCGCAATGTCGCCTGATTCTCAGATTGTCGAGCACCATGAGTTCGCGTGTTCATCCACCAAGGATGGCCAAGTGGATGATGGTGCTAAAATCTCTTCAGGTGTCCCAATCATTGACGAGGAGAGAAATAGAAAGCTGCTGCGCAAAATTGATATGCGCTTGATGCCTGTTGTAAGGCTTCACCCTAAAATATGGGTCTAATTAGCAAACTCACCTGCTTACAGATGTGTTTCACATACGCACTTCAATACTACGATAAAGCGCTCCTCAGCCAGGCAGCTATCTTCGGTTTGAGGCAGGATCTAGGTCTTGAGGATGGCCTCAAGTACTCGTGGGTGTCTTTAATCTTCTATTTTGGGTACATCGCTGGGTGTTATCCTGTGCGTCACCACGCAAACCAAAAAGCTGTGCGGTCAAAATCTAACATGCATCCCCTCCCTAGATATCCTGGCTATCCCAGAAATTCACGGTCGGCAAAGTCTGCCCTATCATCTGTTTCTTATGGGCCGCGGTGGTCCTATGCACCCCAGCTTGTTCAAGCTACCACGGAATACTCGTTAACCGTTTCATGCTTGGCCTGATTGAGAGTGGAGTTTCGCCAGCCTTCATGCTCTGCACCGGCATGTGGTATACTCACTCAGAACAGGTCTTCCGATCTTCCTTATGGTACTCCTTTAGCGGCGGGTCGAACATTATATCCCCTCTTATTAATTATGGCCTTGGCCACATCACCGGCGGTGCTCTCCATCCATGGCAGTACATGTATCTGATCGCTGGACTCGCGACACTGATGTGGTCCATTATTCTCTGGTTCATCTTCCCCGGGAGTCCTCAGATAGCAAAGGGCTTCACAGATGAGGAACGGCTTCTCATCCTCGAACGAGTCCGCAGTAACAACGCAGGTGCCGAGAACCAGCATTTTAAATGGTACCAATTCAAGGAGGCACTCCTGTCCTATCAGTTCTGGTTTATATTCTTCCTCTCAACTCTATCAAGTATTGGCAGTGGAGCCGTAACCACATTCGGCTCCATTGTCTTCAAGGGAATGGGCTTCTCAATATTCCAGTCTTTGTTGCTGAATATGCCTATTGGCGCCCTTGCATTTATCTGCGTCCTCGGCTCCGGATACATTGGAAGAAAGATCCCCAATTCCCGACTCTACGTTGTGAGTGGCGCATGTGTGCCGGTTATTCTAGGCAGCTGCCTAATGTACGTTTTTACCTTCAATAATAGCATGCCAAAGACATTTTGCTCGCTCGCTAACTTAACACTTTGCCTTTAGATGGCAACTTCCTGACTCCCAACGCGCCGCCCGCATCATAGGCTTCTACCTCATAAACTTCTTCGCCTCGGCCTGGGTACAATGTATCGCGATGGGAACATCAAATGTAGCTGGACACACAAAGAAAGCGACCATGGCTGCGGGAACATTCATCGGTTACTCACTGGGGAATATCATCGGTCCTCTAACATTCAACGCGTAAGTTGTCCCCTTTCAAAACGAACATATTTGCATCCATAAGCAGGTACCCAGAGTCTAACGTGTAAATAATATGACAGCAATGATGCGCCGCGCTACGACCCCGGCTTTCAGGCAACCGTAATCTGTTTCGCGATCTGCTTTGTCCTGGCGCAGGTATTTAGGGCGCTGATGTATGCTCAGAACCGGGGAAGGGATACCAAGTATGGCTCACCGACGGGAGAACATGGATTGGAGGACTTGACTGATGGGGAGAACAAGTCGTTTCGGTACCCTCTCTAAATATACCCGCTGCTATTATCGGGCTGAGATCAGGGTTTATCGTTAGCATGTCTGGATTCATTCCTTTGGTTTGGGTTGTTGAACTATCTGTCCTTCTTCTAGTAGGGACTTTGGTAAGTTGTGAGTGTGTATCGTTACTCGCGGTCTCCAGAAATCATAGTCAATTAAAATAATCTACAGGTTTGCCATTTTCTGATACCCATGTAGATTCCACACTCTGTTCTTACCTGTTTTTCTGTAAAGAAAGGTCCTTAAATCATTAATTCAATTAGTTGTTTAATAGTAATATAAAGATTTTCAAATATATTCAAAAGTTAAAAATTAGGATTAGGGGCAAGAACTTGTCCTAAATCTGGACCCCAAAACCTGCATGGGTCAGGTTAAACATAAGGCGGATCTGCCCCAACCCACCCTGAATGCAACTCTAGAAACAGGTACTAATTTTAAATAAAAGAATTTATACAAGGTTTAGAAAAGAATTATTCAGGGCTATACATATATATATTATTAACAGGTTTATAATATTCCAGTATAAAGTTCCTGGCTTCCTGTTTATTTATAGAGTATCTATATAGCCTGCATTCACTAGCTAGGACTTGATTGATTGATTGATTGGCCGCACGGAGTGACTCACCCGAGATCCCTGAATTTCATCACCATTCCTCGTCACATCTTACCTACCTACCAACCATCCATATCAAACCAGCCCAGCTGCTCACCCGCTCAATCTCGATGGCTTCCTCCATGCATAACTCGTCCTCGTTATCTCGCGCCCTCCCCAATGGATGGCCCCGCATAACTCAATCCAGTCCAGTCCGAGACCTCGGCCCTGGAATCATGGATTATGAGCGCTTTGCAGCTCTACACAATGAGCTCCTCACGGCAGCCATGAAAGGCTGGGGCGGTGAGATGCCCCCGACGCCTCTAACTTGGCGGGAGGCCAGGGGCCCTTCCAAGGAAATCGCCAACACTCTTCACCAATCCTTGATTGAGTTCCTCAAGCGTGCTTGGGATGAGGAGGTGCTGCCTGGTTGTTGCTGGGACGGTGTTTCCGAGTGGCTTCCGGCGCAGTGAGGGCAGATTTGATATGTATGATGAAGGGACCCCTGGAAGGTTTGTCAAACTGTATGAGTCTAGTCACTACCGACCCGCAGATGATGAGGGTATCATGTATGGTTTTATTCCCTGAGGGAATCCCATGACTGGCTTGGAGGAAACGCAAGCTGACTCGTTTACTAGATTTGACCAGGCGACTCTAAAAGCAAGCTTTATTGAGGATATTAATGTCACCATGTACATAACCCGCCAAGAATGGGGCTGGATGCCCCTAGAGGTGATTCTAGATTCATATCTTCAGATGATCGACGAAGGAAAGGCGCAGGCGGTTTCCAAAGATCATGCAAAACTCATCGACTCTACTTCCAAGAATGAGGCAACACTACAAAAAATGGAATTCCTATATGGCTTCATGGAACCCTGGATAATTCACCAGTACACAAAAGCGGACGTGGAAAGGGCAACCACTGCTTTCAAACGTCTCGTGAAAGTGATCGACTCTCGCATCCCGCGCAGAGATAATTCTACTACGCTCATGAACTTGCCGTGGCATGATCCAGTAACATTCGAAAACCAGGATGTCCTCCCTCAATTATCATTTGCCCACGAGTTCCTGACATCTATTTCCGACTGCACCGTCCCATTCCGCTACATCGCGCCGGGGATCCGATTCCCCACCATTGCCGAATTCAAGGACCAACCCATCGTGGACTTTAATACATCGCCGCATAACCACCTCGGCCAGTATCCTGGGAATTGCCCTCTCCGGATCCTTCAGATTGACGAGGCAGAGCAGCAGGTGCTTCCAGAAAATAGTCAGCATCTCGGCCTCCCCAATTTTGCTGCTGGATTCTACATCTATCGCGTTGTGCAGGAATGGCCAATTTTCTGGAGCAATGGATGTCAACTGCTATTACCCTTTGGCATTGGGGCTTCTGGATGGGCTCGAAAGTCGAATGGAGAGCTGTTTGGATTATCTGACACTGACTTCTTGGACGAAAACCCAAAGCCTCTTGATGCTCATGGGGACTTGTATCAGGGTAGGAATGTAAATGGGATTACTAATCGCCACGCGGTGCAGATAGACAAGGTGCTGAACAACTGGGCTGATCGGGTTGAGAGGGGCGATTGGGAGGTGGATGAGGATGGGGTTGCGGGAGGGATTAACAAGTTTAGAGAGGCCGACACACAGGAGCATTGGCAGAAGTATTGGATTCCACCGTCGTGGTGAGTTCTCTACCGTGATGTCTCCGGGGAGGCCAAAGATGTGCCTCACAATGAAGCTAAGCTTTCATTCATGCATGGCAAGTGCAATCCCAGCAACTCCCTCACTCAAACCAGTCTTTAGCCTGGTTTAGTGGTTTAGGCGGTTAATATCTGATTTCCTACTTGCGAAGGGTAACTTTGATCTGCCTAGCAGAATATTGCCACTTTTATATCTGTGTGCATAGCTAGCGTTAACACCACGTATTATTATAATCAATCAATCAATCAAGTTCTATTAACCTGATAAAGCCTAGCTAATATAAGGGCTGGCTATATAGGTGCTCTATAGATAAACAGGAACTTAATATTTTACTAGGGCTAATATACTAGTTAAAATCTAACAAAATTAAATTTAATTAATAGCTAGAGAGGCCAGGAGAAACTTCTCTAATTATACAACAGGTTAAATGTAATTTTGTGAAGAAATTTCAAAATTAGTTCTGTATCAAAGTTGTTATGTTTGTGCACTACCTCTACAAATAACTTGCAGAAGGCACAAAAGAACCAGAAAACAGGCTTGTATGAAGCTATATCTTAGTTCCAGGCGTCAAGACTCAAAACTCGACCCAACAGTTTCGCTCACAGTTAAACCCCCTCCTCTCACTTCTTCAGTTTTATTAAGTAATTTTTCCTCCCAAACATCCGAAGAAATACTAGAAGAACGGATGGGGATTGATCCCCGGAATCATAGTCTGCAACACGTCCCAATGCTCCACAATCTTCAAGCCCTCAAACCGGTACAGATCCATGACCGCAGTATCATTCTGTCCCGGTGTGACAGACTTAATATGAATAAGAGCATAGTTGTCACCAACAAAACACTGATGAATCTCAAAGACGATTCCCTCGGTGGAAAATAGCGGGGTCAACGCGTCGATCGCCGCTCGTCGCCCGTCCAGGATGTTTGGGTTATGCTGGATGTAGTCTTCCACGACGTATTTATGGAAAGCCTTGGGGACGTCCTTCTCGGTGTAGAAGATGTGGGCGAAGTCGTCGAGGGCGGCTTGTTGCCGGGCTTGGAGAGAGGGTGGGGAATGGTTGTTGCTGGTGGCTAAAGAAGCGGCACAAGCGCTGAGGCCAAGGAGAGTTGCGAGGAAAGAGAGCTTGAAGGCCATGATGATGTTTTCCTCAAGGGTGAGAGGGGAATAGGTGTGGAGGTTTCAAGTGTTGCTTCTACGAGTTTTGTGGTCCATTATATATAGTCGGCACTGAGGGGCCGAGATGTTGAAGTTTTAAGTTTAAGCTCCGAAGTCTGCGTCGGCCCCAATCGGAGGAGGATGAAGTGAAGAGTGGGGCCGGCAAGATGCCGTAAGATATTTGAATCTACCTACCAATACCGGGGTAGGTCTTAGGACGTATGCATGGGGTGAGGAATTGTCCCGGAGCAGATCTGTGGCAGAATGCATTTTATTCCTTTCCGGGATGGTCAGCGTCATACCTAGTATACTGGGCAGAAAGTCTTGGATGCGGCTAGTTGCTTTATATAAGCAGTCAAGACTGTTGACAATTGGAAATACCGAGTCGAGAATTCTAGCAGCACTGGGTACCCCGATACTTGTCCACCTCTTCGGCCAATCTGGCTAGAGCCTTCTCGGCCTGCTTTTCCATCACACGCTTCGCCGACACGGATATTATCGCTTATAAATCGGTAGAAATATTACAAACCGGGGATCATCACAAGTCCGAAGCAGCCAAAGTCAAAGTAGGCAGACAATGTAATGTCGGCTTTGGGCAACGTTGATCCTAGCTTACAGATCAAAACCAACCCCAGCGTATATCATAACATCTGATTGATATCACATCCTCGTCCGATAAAAAGCTCGACGACGTGCCCTCGCTAGGCAGCCTAGGAGCGATCGACACCATCAACTATCGGACGCACCCTCAATGTGAGCAAGGAGTCCTGCGTCTGGCCAATGGACGAGGTGTCGTGGTTGAAACCGGCGGACATAGTACCATCGCCCAGAGTTTTCCCTCCATTGCTCGTCGAATACTAAAATGACAATTCGACGACCGATGGCAATAGCGATAGGCATACCAACAAGGTTGCCAATGCCCCGAGCCCTGGGATTCAGGCACAACGCCGGACGGCAAGTATAAAGACGCAATGGCGTTCTTTCCGTGATCCTTTCAACCAATCATACTTCGCTGAAAGTAAAACTATCGAAGGTACCCCGGCTGCCCGGACTGTATCCACCATGGGGGATGTGGGGGCTCGGCTAATGTTTCTGAAGTGGACTTCCGAGCGGGGAGTGGGAAATAGCTTCTACTTCATCATTCTCTCGGGTGGGAAAAGCGGTTAGAAGGGTTCGAACGCTCTGGAATTTGTATTCACCACGCCAGAATAATATACTATGTTTATTTCTCAATAGATAGAGGCGTCCATTCTTCGCTCAAGAGACGATGCAAGCTTGTGGATGACAATCCTACTTAGCCTTCTGGATTGAAGTCCCACGTAGAAAATAGGAACCAGTGTTCAATTTGTTGTGATCTGTATTTTAAAAATTCCCAGTGCTTTACACTTGGTAAGTCTTCACACCAGCCATTTTCCATTTTAAGACCGCATTCGTCAATTCGGGCTTCTCAAATCGCTCACTAGGATCCTTCGGGCAGACGACATCGCCGTGCGTAGGTTTTTCCTTAGTCGGCCGGATATTGCTAACTTCGGGGTTACTAACAAAAGCCCAGTAAAAACAATTCATCAGTATATTACGTGCAAGTGGAGTAAGTGGGTAGTTCCAACGTAATTCTCAAAGCCTTACTTGTTGACCTCCAACACCTCGGGAGACGTAAAGCGCTTACGTGCCATGAAAATATAATTTATGTGGCAGTTTAATCGCCCTCCAGCAGACAGGCGTCGTGCATAGTGCGACAGTCCCACAGGGCGAAATCGCCAGGTTCCATGTTCACCTAGATTAGCTCACAGCCACGTCCGTTGAACCACTCGAAATCCTTGTCACTGGACAAGAAAAGGTCCATGAATTCCATCTCAGCAGGCAATAAGTCCTCAACCACCCAGCCCAGCTTCCACAGATCCAAACCTCGATAAATTCCCAGAGGCTAGTAATTTATCTTCCACACTACGTTACCATGATGGGGAATTCTACTTACTCACCGCATGGTTAGATACAGACAACGACAGTGTGCAATTTATCCTGTTCACGACCACAACCCCATATGATGAGAATTCTTGGACGAACACGTTCCAGACTCAGAACCCTTTAGCGTCATTGATTCAAATCTCTTCTGGGATGATGATGGTAGGGTTATTATGGCATTTTCCGGGTCTCCTATTAAAGCATCCTAAGCATCCTAAGCATCCTAAGCATCCTATATTGACTTGGCAACTGGAAATGCG
Source organism: Aspergillus panamensis (assembly GCA_027569225.1). NCBI lineage: Eukaryota > Fungi > Ascomycota > Eurotiomycetes > Eurotiales > Aspergillaceae > Aspergillus > Aspergillus panamensis. The sequence goes on along the minus strand of JAPDER010000037.1, from coordinate 217,203 downwards.
AGTGAACCGTTTGATCTGTGGAATGGCACTGGCTATAACAATCAAGAGGGTCCCTATCTATACAAGAAAGATGGCTATTATTATCTTCTCATCGCTGAGGGAGGCATGGAACTACATCATTCTTCCACAATTACGCGGTTGAAGAGTATCCAGGGCCCTTGGCAAAGTTCGCCGCATAATCCCCAGTCTCAGCCAGATGTATAGATCGCTGATTCCGGACAGTGGGCCATTCAGACGTTTTTCAAGATGCTGTGGGCAATTGGTGGGGTTTTGCATTAGCGACTCGAGCGGGCCCGGTGTTATATAATGAGAGTATCTATCCGATGGGTCGAGAGACGGTTCTATACCCAGTGAGCTAGCCAAAGGCTGGCTGGCCACTAGCTGATCAAGTCATGGGTGAAATGAGTGGTCTTCTGCAGGCGAAATTTTCAAAGACTTCTTCTCCGCCCACATTCATAGGAGAGGCAGACATCGTGGACTTTATCCCGGGATCTTCGATTCCTAAGCACTGGGTCTTTCGGCGAGCGCCAGTTAAGCCAGAGTCCTTCATGATTTCTCCTACAGGTCATCCTAATACACTCCGGTTAACAGCCTCCAGGACCAATCTCACTGGAGACGCATCATTCAAAGCTGGTGATGGTTTGACTCTTTTCGCTCGCCGCCAGACGAACACTCTCTTTGAGTTCTCCGTGGAGGTTCATGCTGGTTTCTACAAAGCTTAAGGAGACGAGGTTGGCATAACGGCGTTCCGACATCAAGACCCTCATATCGACCTAGGAATTATCTTTATGGGAATATCCCTAAAGTCTAAAGAAAACCTAAGCTTCCGCTGCCGAGCTACTGAATCAGATGCCACCAACTCCACCCTGCCATCTCCAGTGGTGACGCCCGTTCCTTCGTCGTGGCTATCAGAAACTGTTCGTCTCTTTATTCGGGTTAGGAATAGCACTCATTACCAACTATCGGCAGCGCCAGCTACTCGACCTCGCGAATCCAGACTTTTGGCAGTATTCTGTGGAGTACTCATCAGTGGTCCTGATGTTAGCTCTGGTAATTTAACCGGGGTTTATGCCAGTACCACTAATGGTGGGAACCACACCATGGAAGGGTACGTTGGTCGATGGAGATCCACCCCAATCGCTCAGCAGATTGACTATGACGATTTTATACAAAGCCCGGGCTTTTAAGGGACTGTTCTAGAGTGTCTATGAGATAGTCAGAACGATATTCTTCAACGCAGTCGACCTATTATCAATGTTAAATACTAGGAGTTGAAAAGAGAGATTTACCGGAGTATCCCCCATATAGCTCCGGGGCCGCTCGAATTTTCGTGTCCACTCCATGGTTTTGCCTTGCAAATTTGCGGTGAGACGGTGAATCGGACCAGAGCTCGTGGGAATCCTAGTTCAAGAAAGCCAGTTATCGGATCACTTTCCATAGCAATTTGGTTTAATAACCTCAACATTTGTGATTATCAATCTTTCATTGAATATAAAAAGTATTATTATTTCATCACTTCTATATATATCTAGAAATTGGTTCCTTGAAATAATGGAATTCACCGTTCGCGACGGATTTGTTGCTAGTTATATTAAAAAATTATATAAAATCAATTAATTCTTTTATCTATTGTACAATGAAATTCAGAAGAAAGCATTCTTTAATGTAAACACGGAGATGTCTTACACGCGATTATCTGCCTCATCTTCACATCCCTCGAAGCTGTGAGAGCCCACGAACTTCTCATACCCCCTGTAGTGCCTCATCCCGGTGGTAGGTATTGGCTTCTCAAGGCGCAGAACCCACAATAGCAGGTCTTCGAGGGGTAGAAGAACTAGCCATATCTTATTGACGCGAAAGCAAATGCAGACTGAGATCATCGCGACGACAGCATCAAGCCAGTAGTGATTAGCGGTCGCAACAATCACACTCAAAACGAGGAGTGGATAGACGATTCCGCAGATGAGAAAGAAGGTGCTGGACAGCAAGGAGCTCATGGTTCTCTTCCTGCCCAGGCAAGACCAGTGGAAGCCCGAGTGATAGATCAACGTGCATCCGATAACCATGGCGTAGGTAAAATGCAAGCTGGGCATGGCGGCTAACTGGTTGACCATTTTACCTCCCACCCAAACACTTTCCGCGTGCTCCTGCTGAACGGTATCATGAAAGTTAAACGACTCGGGGAGCAGGCGCGGTGGCATGCAGGGGAAAACGCAGAATATCAGGAATGCAACAAAGTTCCCCAGCGTCATGGTTCGACGCACGGTAGAGAAGTCCTCAAAGTCCGCTGCAGCCCAGTAGTACCAACCAAGGAAGCTGGATCTCGAACATCAGCCTCTGTCATCGTGATAGTGTCAGAATGAAGAAAGGAGCGGCAATGGACCTACGTGACTGTTCCCGGGATATGGACCAAGGAATATATGCGATTGAAGAATGTCATCCAGTTCGGGTGACCATTGAGGAAAAAGGCCTGGAAATCAGATTCTTCTACAGGAAAGATAAGACTGAAACCAGCGTGATGCTCGAAATCTAGGATTCCTATGGCATGATCCTGCGCAAGCTGCACCACATCTTGGCCGGCAGGGGATAATGCCTGGGAGATCGCCTTGGTACAGGAGTAGAAGAGGTAGTTGAGAATCCAATAAAACATCTCCACTAAGAAAGGGAATTTCTGCAATATACGGCTATGCAGATGGCGCGCGAAGCGAGAGGAATTTGGTGTCTTGATTACCACACAGCCAAACACCCGCCTCTTCGACGCGAACTGATCGCTGTGAGACCCGCCGTGGCGGTGGCTGTCGCTAATGTCTTGAGAGGGCACAGAGCTTGTCTCCAGCATCTCCGCAGACGTCCCAATTAACGCCTCTGTGGCGGATGAGGCATGCTTGGGTCGAATACTGAAGCCTCTGTGTCGATTGATGATCAAGGAGCAGATCATAACGCTCACCACAAACTGAGAGAAAAAAAATGAACAAAGAAGTCGTATTATAGATTGTGGAGTAAAAAATTAGCACTTACGATCGGTTCGGCCCATGCGTGAGACGCGAACTGGGGTTTGCCGAGGTCAATATTTCCTTGACCATCATCCTGGCCCATGGTGAGTTTGAGCCGACCTGGGAATTTTACTGATGAGAAGAGGTGCTGTCCAAGGACCGGATGGTAGGAAAGAGTGAGGACAGGGAGGACTGGGTAACGAGTGGCGAAGAGCCTGAGTTGATAGAAATGTTGGAAGTCTTCGAAAGGGATAAATTCCTGCGTCTGGGGGTGAAAACAAGGCAAATGAACAGAAGGAACACAACACGGTGTTTCAGAGTTGAGTGAAGAATAATTAATTAGTCAAATTTCTGGAGAAAGGAATGTGTAATTTTTGTAAGGATCGACTGAGAGCTACAGAGTGACGCCTTTAAGATACAGGGGAAATACCCAGCGCTTTGGTGGGAGATCAATGAAGCTTGTTCCTCGCGCGCTTTGGTGGGAGACCATCAACTCGACTGTTTTTTGATTTAACTGCAGGGATGCGGCTCACGGGAATGGAGTTGTTTTCTATTTATCTGTCCCTATTTTTTTGGGCTCTGGAACAGGTGAGTAATCACCGTGTATAAGGGATGGAGACACCTGGCTTTGCGTAAGCGCCAAGGGTGCAGATACGAATACGGAAGGCCCAGTCGGCGATCATCCGAATAAGTGCACTCATCGGAGTGAGCGGGAAATTATAAATAAATAAATAAAGCATCGGCCAAATCCGACGTGGTTAAGGATTCAGGGACTGAAACTGTTAGACGCTCCCTGCACATTCAAGGAATCCTTTCAGTCCGGACGGCAACATGGACAGAGCTCTGCACGCCCGCTACTCTCCATCTGATCAAAAACTGCCCTCTTTTCCATGTGTTGGGCAGCTGAGCTTGCGTGGCATGATGAGATTTGACCGTAATCCTACGGAGTACGGAATAATCGGTTGCCCACCAGGTCTTGGACCTTACCTTTTTTGGTAACGATGGACAGGTCCGTCTCCACTTTCTTTGTATGGTACCGTGTTCAGAGAGTCTGGCTGGCCAATCTTTGGTCTTTAATCTCCATTGATCTTCAATCTAACCTTCACCCTCTCTCGATTTTAATTGCTGTAAATCTTTAATCTCTCCTTGTATTGGTCTTCACCCTTCGATTCTCCTGAACACCCTGAAATCTTGATACTGTCTTCTTATACGTGCATGAACAAATTGATGTTCTATTTTATTTTTCCAACCATACGAAACCGATCAAGTCTGTAACAATACGCCAATCTCATGTAATGGACCCACCTGGGTGCGTACCAGTGGAATCATAAGGCGCCCGGCTATCCCCAGCGGGCTAATTAATACGGAACACTCATCTTCTTCTTACTAGTTCCAATCCTTGATATTTTCAGGGGTGGCCCACAAGTTCGCCTGTTATGCGGAAATCAGAAGCAATAATATAATCCCAGAACGTCATGAAGAGGCTGAGATAGGCAGGAACTTGACCAGGATACTTTTCAGAGGACTCTAATCCAGCCATCTAGTCTGTTGAGCGCTCTAGGAGTGTGGCGCTCGTATACAGAGGATATACAATTTCCGGTCTCCGAAATAATAAATATCGAGCGAGATGCCCATGGGGTCCACTATGGGATTGGAACAAAGGAGACATTTGAGGCTACTTTGGTTTCAATAGTCGAACCGGGTGCTGCCGCCATTCCAGAAGCTGCACAGGGCTTTATGCTGCACAGGGATTTATGCATCGCTTGTTTGTTCCAGATATCCGGGACCTTGGGGGTATCTCCGGGCTAATACTGGAATGATGTCCAATCACCCACTACAATAGGGCGTATACTGCATACAAATCCGGGTATGAAAATTTCTGAAGGCGGTTCTGCCTTTTGATTGCATACCGCGTTATTATCTTGAAGGGCTATCCCCTGGTTGGCCGCAATCCACCCCTTTCATCGGTTCCCAATCTGGCAATCAACGAAGATTTTGAAGTTCCGAGACCCGGGTCATCATGTGACTCCTACGCCGATGATTACCCGCATATCGGGTCTGCAACAATTCAGTGCTTTCTCGCCTCTGGGGTGGCTGATCGTTTATAGCAATCCATCTCCAAGGTCATGGATTTACGTCAATTCAAAGTCAATACGAATATTCCGCTTACGCGAGTGAAAGTAATTGGTGGACTATTATTGGCGTTGTATTGCAACAATACCTGCCCTTCAAATGAGGGGAGAATTTCAACCCATAATCTGGCTCTACCCAGATTCTTCTCCCTGTCTCCAGATTCATGGCTGGAGAATTGATCGTGCCAGGTTTATCGCATGTACCGAAACCCGCTATCTTGCTGAAGCGCAGTCGGCCCGTTCCTGCCCAGTGGAACCCCACGGTCCATTTTACTGTTCAAGCGGCCTAGGTAGTTCCGAAGGAGAGTCGCAAGGATGATGGAGCATCCCGCAGCAGCGATGTTAACTATGAAGGCAGCGGTATACCGCGGAGCACCAAAATACAGATATGCCGCCCAGATGTTGGCCGTGTTCGTCACTGACGTTACCAAAGAGATCGCAACCGCTCTCTTCGGTGCTGGTTGACTGAGAGTTCCCGTGACCCAAGAGAGGGCCACAATGTAGGCCGCAAAGAAGGAAGTCGGCATCAGCATCATGGCCACATATCGCGCGGCGGTGTTCAGGCTGGATAGAACGATGATGTTGGCGATGACGGTTACGGCCAGTGGGCATACGATGTGCCAGTACCGCTCCTTCTTCCGGTCGGAATGGAATCCAGTCGCCATGATCGTCAAGACGCACAGGAGGAACGGCGGTGCGGTGAGCACATACGTAATCGTTCTGGAGTAGCCCAAGGTGGCGACGACGGATGGGAAGAAGTTGGTCACGGACGCCGTGGTCGATATCCCGTAGACGGTGGCCAGCAACAGCCACGCCTTGGGATCGGTCATCGTCATCATAAAGCCATCCTTGAGCGAGACCTCGGATGAATCGTCCTGTTGGCCTTGGTCTCGTTGGAAATTCCAGCTGACTGCATCACGTTCCTGGGGCGTCAGGGCGCCAAAGGTGGCTGGCGAGTGCGGTAAGATCATGGCGAAGATCAGAGCCAGTCCTACGGTCACCACCCCCTCGATGATAAACAGCTGAGTCCTCCGTGTGAGCAGATATACGTGTCGTTATGGATAAGGTAGAGGACCAACCCATCTCCATCCCTCGAGGCCGTGGACGCCGTCCAGCTGCAGAATCGCGATCCCCAAAAGCCCCCCAAAGGCATTGCCAAGTTGTGAGCCGGAGTAAAACAGGGCGGTCCGAAACGCGTACTTCTCCCGGCTGTAGAAGATCGAAAGATAGTACAGAGCCCCTGGGAAGAAGACCGTCTCCGCGACGCCGACGAGGAAACGCGTGGCGACAAGGGAACCGAAGCTGTTGACCGCACCGGAGGTTGCCGAGATAACTCCCCAGATGACCATGGCGGCTGCAACATATGTCCCCGGCCGTTTGACCTTACTGATGACCATGTTAGATGGAATCTGCATGAGGACTAGTTTTGCGAAGGGTCAGTTCATCCATCACCCCCGTACGCAGACAGCCATCACATACTGTAGCCAACAAATAGGATCGAGACTGAAGTTTGGTATTCGGTAGCGGACAAGTGGAGATCTTCGGTCATGCCGGCCAGCTTGGCAATTGCGATGTTGTTGCGGTCCAGGTAGTTGAGGATGTACATGACCATCAAGCACGGCATGAGGATAACATCCATTTTGAGGGTTGCCTTCTTCAAGAGATTGTCAATCTCGTCGGATGACAGACCACGAAGAGACTCTGGCATCGAAGTGGTCGCGCCATCTTCCAGGTGCTCCGATTGCCAGCCCGCATCCTTTTCGTCCATGTCTGATCTATGCACTGGTGGGGGATGTGTCGCACCGCAAGATGAGTGAGTTGGTTTAATTAGGCTCTGACGGAAGTGATGAGCGGGTGGGATTAAATAGATAAAAGGGCGCTCATAATGGGCCCAGGAAATCTGCCCATAGAGCCGGGGTAGCAGCCAAAATTGCGGGGATGCAGGGGTCGTTACTCCGGGGAAAGGCTAAGGAGGGTCTGGCAATGACTGGCAATTGGCCAATCCACAAACTATGGCCCTCCCCCCAGGCATCGGATTATTTTGGTAGAGTTTTTGGAGTCGGCTCCGGAAGTCTAAGTCAACCTGCGGTTTTCTCTAGGCACGCGTGCCACCGGAGACTAGGCATAATGATGCCGCGATGTCTCGCCCCGGATTTCCGTCCCGGCACAGCCTGCCCACAGAACTGTACAAACAACATTGTTAGCGGCAGAGGTTTGCCTGGCGGAAAGTGGAAGACCTGATGAGGATTGAGATGATATTCATCCAAACAGTCATGATAAATTCGTAGAAGAGAGTATATTTAATACTATAATGCAGGAGTAATGCGATGGAATATATATGTGGACGCAATATAATGGCTACTAACTAGGAAATATCACATATCTAGGAGCAACGGTACAAAACTTAGGAATGTAACTTGGACAATCGTAGGTGCTCGCCAAGTAGACTAATAAAAAAAAAGCCAAAGGTGATTTGCGGCCTGAAGTCGTTCGCTGTTGATCTCGCCTGTCCTTTTATCTATGATCGAACCCTCTTCTTTAGGATGACCGGCAAGGGGCCGGGGTCTAAATTGAAGGCCTCAAATGTCTGCATTACAAAATTCTCATCCGCCAAGCGAACCTCATACTTGTGGAAGAGGGAGCCTAACAGGATTTGCTGCTCCATCATGGCGAGGTTGCGACCCAAGCAGGCCCGAGGGCCCAGGCTGAATGGGGTGAAGGACTTCTGCATCCTCTCTCTGGCCCCTTCGTCAGTTGCCTCCAACCATCGTTCTGGTCGGAATACTAGAGGGTCTGGGAACGCGTCGGTATTCCGGTGAATGGAGTATGTGGGAACTGATACTGTAGTCCCGGCTTCGATACGATGGCCCGAGACCTTGATGCCTTGCGGGTCCACCACAACCCGCGGCGGGCCGTATGGGATGGGCGGATTCAGCCGGAGATTCTCGTCCAGGGCCGCCTTGAGATAAGGCAAGCTTTTGACCTTGTCGAACGAAGCAGGCCCCGTGCTATCCCCTAGCGCCGCGTCCAGCTCCCGGTGGATCTTGGCTTGAATTTCCGGGTTCCGCGCCACCTCATAGACCAGGCTGGTGAGACTGGATGCGGTGGTGTCGCTCCCGGCATTCAGCAACACGATTGCCTCCGACACAAGTTCCATGAACGGTAGTCCACGCGATTGGCCATCTCGGTCGAGCAGCGCGCGGTCGAAGAAGTCCGTATGCCCATGCGTGCAGCCCTCGTCCAGTCGTCGGCGCACCTGATCGATAGCCACCGACGTGAACATTGCGAGGTCCTTTCCCCCCTTGGTCCACGCCAGAAGTCGCGACAGTACCAAATACCATTGCCGAGACATCTGACCGAGGGCAACCTTGAAATTGAACGCCGAGTGCAAAGAGTCAATGGTGGACTGGACAAGATGCCTCTGTCCGCTTCGCGCATTTTTGAACTGTCCAAAGGCCGCATCCGATCCGTGTTCCAGGAAGCTGAACGACTTCCCAACCGCCACCTCGCCAATGACATCAAACGTGAAGAAGTTGAGCCATTTGTTCATGTTGACGGTCGGGTGTGCGGCCGACAGGGAGTCAATCTTCGACAGCAGCGTTTCGACATTGCGGTGGATCAGGGGCTCGATGTCGGCAATGGTCTTGAGGGCAAATGCATTCGAGAAGTATTTTCTTTTCCGGGAGTGTTCCTCGCGATTGCGAACATTGGCAATGTTGTGGAATTCCCCGGCCAGGTTATCGTAGAACTCATCCTTCAGGATCTTACCACCGTTGGCGTGGCTGTAGATGTCGTTCACGGCGGCCGGGTCGTTGAAGGAGACGTGCGAGGCCGAGATGCGAACAATGGGGCCGAGGCGGGCATGGGCTTCTTCGATCGAAGTGAATCGTTTACCCATGTAGGAGTTCCAGGCACACCAGAGGGAAGTCGTTGCGGCGATGGGGGAGACAGCTGGGAAGCGACGTAGCCGGAGGGGATCGAGCAGGTACCGGACGAGGGGGAGGGCCAGGGCTACCATTACCACGACCAGCACCGAGGTGCCAGCGAGTGTAGCGGCATCTGCCGGGCTGGCAAGGGAGAATAGTTGATTCACCAACATGTCTGAAACATCAAGGCCGTAAATGGAGATGGCGAGTCGTGTGAAGCGTTCACCTCACGCCCGAGATGGCATCTACGAGCACCCACCCCATTAATAAGGGCCCCAACCCATTGGCGTCGGTCAAGAAAATAACCCTAACCTGAGAGATTCCCCGGAGTATGTGCACGGCCGTGGGTCTACCCCTCCGGATCCCCCAGAGACGGTGTCTCCAACCCCTCGTGGAGGAGAACGGAGTTGACGGGGCAATGATCCCCCGCTGGCCTTCATCCACGGGATGACGAGACAGATACCCCGAAATCCACCCCCGAGCTTAGATATAACTGGCCCTTTCAGATTTATAGGCTACGTCGTTCACCACGGGCAATCTTGATTCGTATCATTATCTTCCAAGAGACCCAAGAGGACTCCCCCTTGCACGCGATGGCTGCTCCAACCCTCCGCAAATTCCCCACCATCAAACATGTGCGAACCTTTGTCATCGACGGGGTAGGATCTGGAGGCGATTATCACAATGTGAGATTACTCCCAAGCCAGTTCAATCAATCATAGGGCTAACACGGACCCAGGTTGAAGGAGGACATTGGCTCGTCGACAGCCGCATCGCCACCCCCATGTCGAAATGGGAGCAGTTCCGAAAGTCCCGAACGAGCTTCGGCATCAACGTGCTGGGCTCCTTCTGTGTCGAGATTGAGGCCACTGACGGCACCAAGGGGTTTGTCACTGGATTTGGTGGCCCCCCGGCGTGCTGGCTGGTCCATCAGCATTTCCAGCGGTTCTTGATTGGAGCTGGTAGGTTGTCCTGGTCCACCAGGCTAACTGTTTAGGTCCCCGCTGACATCGTGTCTTCGCAGACCCGCGTGATATTACAAATCTCTATGAAATGATGTACCGGGCGTCTATGTTCTACGGCCGCAAAGGCCTTCCGGTGGCGGTCATCTCCGTCATTGATCTCGCGCTCTGGGACCTGCTCAGCAAAGTGCGCCAGGAGCCCGTGTATAAACTGATCGGCGGGACAACAAGAGAGCGTCTCTGGTTCTATTGCACTGGTCCCGAGCCCGCTTCGGCCAAGGCGGCCGGATTCACTGGGGGGAAAGTCGCTTGTCCGAATGGCCCCGATGAAGGACCGGAGGGACTTCGAAAGAACATCGAGTTTCTGAAGGCGAAGCGAGCCAGTGTTGGGCCCGACTTCCCGCTTCGTGTGGACTGTTGGATGGCCCTGGACGTACCGTACACCATCCAGCTGGTCGAGGCGGCCCAGAGGGAGGGCCTCGATATTGACTGGTGGGAGGAATGCCTCTCGCCCGACGACTTCGATGGGTACGCGCTGCTCAAGAAAGCCCACCCCACGACCAAGTTCACGCACAGCGAACACAAATATTCCCGCCATGGCTTCCGCAAACTGATCGAGGGCCGACACGTGGATATCCTCCAGCCGGATGTGATGTGGGTGGGCGGGCTCACCGAGTTGCTCAAGATCTCGGCCATGGCCTCCGCGTACGACCTTCCGGCGGTTGTCCCGCATGCAAGCGGCCCCTACAGCTACCACTTTGTCGTGTCGCAGATCAATTCGCCGTTCCAGGAATATCTCGCCAACAGCCCCGATGCCAAGAGCGTGCTCCCGGTGTTCGGGGATCTGTTCCTCAACGAGCCGATCCCCACCAACGGGTATCTGGATGTTTCGGTGTTGGACAAGCCCGGGTTTGGCCTGGAGTTGAATCCGGCTGCTCGGCTTCGACCCGCGGAGAATATGTTCTGCCCGACGCCTGAGAGGCCTCTGGGAGCATCGGAGGAGAGGGGAAAGGAGACGAGTGGGCATTAGATACTTTAAATGAACGTGTGATACTAGGATAGAATTGGAAATTCGAATTCTCTCTCTGGCGGTTAGAATTACTTGTTGTGTCGATGTAACACGCAGAGTAAATTTTTACATTGTGAAAAAAAAAAAAAAAAAAGAAAAAGAATAGATCCAATTCTCAAGTACACTATTAAGTATAGACAGGCGTGGGACTGGCCCGTCGACGTTGTCTTGACATTAAACCTGGGCTGGTTCTCAACTAAACAGCGACGCAGATACATCAACTTGGTCGAGCAGGGAGACGTCCCACCAGTTCAACATCCGGTTGAGCCTCAGCACCCGGTTCTCAGTAGCCAGCTCTCCTAAAGTAGAATACAGACCATGGGCCGTTCTCCTCATGTCGTTGAATATCCTCAATCGCTCCGGTCCCTCGTACGACCACATCGTGTCAATAATCAGCTGGATGAGGTCCATAAACCGCTGGGCACACTGCCAGTACCCTGCCATTCGTCGTAGGACGTCCAGAAGGGTGGAAAGGTCCGCCGGCAGAGTGTCGCAGGGTTGCTCTGCGGTGGTCGTCCAGAGAATGGTGAGGTTGCGACTGGCGATCCAGACCAGAAAGGCACAGATGGGCCCCAGTCTTTCCAGCTCGTTGTCGGACAGGGCCTTGAAAATCGATGTCAAGGACGCGACAGCCTCACGGCATCGCGCAGCCGCGACTGGCGAAGAGCCGAGTAGGCTGGATCCAGCCGGGGGGAAGGCGGCGATAGAGTGCATCCGAATAATGACCCTGAGCCAGGACTGGTTAGTACGGGGATCCTTGGGATCGGACGCAGCTGGGTGGCTGGCACTCACGCATAATAGGTGGTATAGATCGTCACCCAGGTGGCGTCAAAGGCGCGCGGTTTGTCCTTGATTGCCGGGGGCAGGTAGTCGTGCCAGGTACATATCTCATGGTCCAGAGCGCGGAAGTTTCGTTGCCACGCGTCACAATATGACGGCTGCGACAGGTCCACGGGCTGCAGAAGGAAGTCCTGGGTTTGATCCAGCAGCCCGAGGACCTCGACGAGACAGCGCCAGCAGTTGGCCGAGTCCGGGAGGGAGACTCCAGGTGGATTTGGAGACTGAAACGCGCCTGGTGTCGGGGAGAAGCCCCATTCCGTACTCCGCGCTGCTGGGAGGCGTTGGGTGATGGTATCAGACCGGAGCACGCACTTGGTCCCATGAGAAAGGCTGACGAAGCGGTCGAGCAGGAATGCCACCCACAACAGTCTTCTTGTTTCTTCTTCCTGCCGATTGGACCGATCGGCCGGCTAGTCGTCACTTTCATTCCGGACCAACACCAGGGTGTTCCGTCGGCTCCCGTAGGAGGGACAGCTGGCGAGCCCCCCCAGTCGCTGCGCCGCCGTCATGAGAAGCGACATGGTGCTGACGATCCTCGACCCCGGCGATGTTCCGAAGGAGTCCAAGGCCAGGATAGCGAGCGCCTGGGCAGAGACAAGAGAGAGGGACTCGTGAACTGCGAGGGTGACCCGGTCCCGAGACATCTGCGTGTAACGGTCTCGGGCAGCTTGATCAGGATACGGCTGGTCCCAAAATCGAAAGGCCACAACAGTGATGGCATGGAGGAGGATTCGGCGCTCTGGATCGACCATACTGGCCAGGAAGGAAGGCTTGTGGAACAGCTTTTTGCAAGGGTAGCAAAACTCGAAGAAGACGTCGATCAGCGCGGTGAGAATATTCGGTGGGGGAAGTTCGGTGTCCCCGAGGGGTTTCTCGTTGGTATCGACGGACTGCTCGCCCAAGGCCGTATCCATGTCGGTCGACGGGCAGTGGTCTTGGTTGCTGGGAAGCAGTGGCTCTTCGGTACGTATCGGGGGATGTCCGGGCTCGTGGACCGAGGCCGCTAGACTCTCATTTTGCAATTCCAAGCACTTGGTAGACTCGGGAGCGCATATGCCGGGAGCTTCGCCATTGTTTGCGGTCACAGCTCCTTCGGATTGAATCCCTGGATCTGCCGGCTGTGCAGGAACCAGCGCGCGCAGGGTGGACGAGATGTCCTGGACCGTCTCTTCCAGTCGTGCCAGGCGACGCTCCACCTCCTTCCCATATCCTGCCCGCAGGCCGGGCTGGCCTCTTTCCCGGTAAACACAGAGGTTGCCTACGCGGTGCGTCAGCCGTGTGTGGTGATGTGCAGCTTCATGGTCCCTAACATACCTTTCTTGAGACAGTTTGCGCATTGCGGGCGGCGGCTGTCGCACTTGGACTTTTTTACCTTGCAGGCTTCACACCTAATGAAGACGAGAATGTCAGTCAGTCCCAGTTCAGCGAAGGCTCAGGAAGATTGACATGCGCCTTGGATAGCATTGTGTCGATGGTGATGGTGATGCGGGGAGAGAATGGCCCCAATGAACCCTAATCGTGGGGGTGGAGTCCATTTTGCTGGAGCCCCCGCGGACCAGATTGATTGGGCATTGGCCAAGTGTTTTTGCGCCAAATTCCAGGGGAGAGAGGATTTGAACTTCAACTACGTGGAATCCATGGGGGAGTATATATTACAATGCGTGTAGTTAACGCAACCCACTCCACTCCGCAACAGTTGTTCAAGTTTAGTAGCAATAATTCCATGTTATCAGGGAAGGACAAATATAGATCTTATTTTCCTACGGTCTAGTGCTTAGCTAGGTACGCTCCCCTGTCCGGCGAGGTAAATCCCACCTGCTCGGGGACTCTACTTTTCAGCTCTCCGGTTTCGACCGCCTGCCTCACGTTGGCTATCGTCCATTCTTCCATCTTCCGGCGCGTCTCAAGGGAATAAGTCCCGACGTGAGTTCGGAGTATCACCCGGGGGTTCCTCTGGAGGCCCACATGGACTTGGGGCTCATCTTCAAAAACGTCCAACCCAGCCGAGCCAACCTTGCCCGAGTCGAGCATCTGGACCAGAGCCTCCTCGTCCACTACCGGGCCACGAGCGGTATTGATGATGACGACCCCCGTTTTCATCAGTTCGAATTCCGGGAATGAAATCAGGTGTTTGGTTTGTTCCTGGGGGCGTCGATTAGCGAAAGCTGACCCCCAGAATTCACCAAGACCCTTACATTCAGTGGAACGTGCAGTGAGATAACATCACTGGTCTCCAGCAGCTCCTTGAGCCCGACATAGCGACAACCGAAATCGTCCGCGACGCGACGGCGACTATGGTATTGCACCTTCATGTCGAAGCACAGGGCCCGTTTCGCCAGCGTTTGCCCGATGCCTCCGAATCCTATGATTCCAAGGACCTTATGTTGCGGGTCGTGCCCGGGTGGGGAGTCTCCAAGCCAGCGGTTGTCTCGCAGGGACAACAAGGGTTCGTTAAATCGGCGAACTGCCCCCAGAAGGAGGAAAAGGGCCGTGTCGGCCGTGGCATCATCGACAGCGCTGGGAACATTCGAGACTTGGATTGAGCGTTGGGTGCAGGCTGCCACATCGATTTGGTCGTATCCGGCGCCTTTGGTCGATCGGTGTTAGTCACGATTGGCATAGGCAGGGGGGCAGGATACCGTTATGAGATATGAACTGGACAGTATCAGGTAGAGAGGCAACCAACTCCAGGTCAATGAGCCCCGTGACACTGACGGATGGTGACGTTCTGAAAATAGCCACCACGCCGTCGAATGCGCCGCTCTGGCACTCTTGCATGAAATCTTGCCGGTTGGAAGAGGTGGTAATGACCACTTCCACATCTCTGGAGAGCGCATCCCAGGCCTCGGTGGCGCTGAGATCAGGGTTAACTGGGAGCATCCAAGACCAACTGAGGGCCACCCACTAGTCAATGGCGCCCAGGCGCAGGACTTTCGGTTTCGGGTCCATGGTTAGATTTGACCTGCGAGTGAAGCCTGCACCTGGGCAGTCTACTGGCCACACTCTGCCAAATATGAACAACCGAGGGGGGTCCTTGTGCTGTGCCACCGGAGGAGAATCCGACCGGAGTAGTTGAGGCCGTGCGGGGAAGCTCCTCCGGGCTTGTCGGTCCATTGATCCCCCGCCATACTGCCAAATCTCCAGCTTCATATTGGCCCTCGAATCCACGCACCTCGCACTGGATACGTACCTCGCTACCTCACTCAGTCTCGTTTACCTAATTCCAATGACGGTAGGTTGGTGGTACGCTCTTCCCATCTTCCGAGGGCTACATTTCTAACTGAACCCCAGCACCACAGCAGCTTAAAGGCCCTAACAGCGGCCGAGGTTTCAAAGCATGATCATGCGTCGGACCTCTGGATAGTCACCGGGGATCAGGTATGAGACGTGACCGAGTTCGCTCCCAGTCATCCGGGTGGCTTTGGAAGTATGCTTGCTTGAATGAGTCCCGTGGGCCGGATACATTCTAACGAGCCTCGAGTAATTCTCAAGTACGCCAGCAAGGATGCTACAGACGCCTATTCAGCAGTCCACCCACCGGCCACCATAACCGATAATCTGAGGGAGGATAAGCTCAAAGGCACGGTTGATCCGAAGACCCTCGACAACACACCGCGACAGCTTTCCACGTCCACGTCGACAAGTTCCTCCCCGCCGACCGCAGACGGCAAACCACCGCTACACACGATTATCAGCACTCTTGACTTTGAAGAAATAGCCTCCCAAACCATCCCCGAGAAGACATGGGCCTTTTACTCGTCGGCCGCGACAGATCTGATCACGAAGCGCATGAACGCGTCTTGCTTCGATCAGATCATGCTGCGACCTCGCATGATTATCGATGTGACGGAGGTCAATACCGAGCAGACCATTCTCGGCTGTAAGACTGGAGTTCCGTTCTACTTTTCGCCCGTCGCCATGGCCAAGCTCATACACCCGGAGGGCGAAAAGGCCGTCGCTCGAGGGTGCCAGGAGAGCAATGTCATTCAAACCATCTCCACGCAGGCATCCTACCCCATTGAGGATATTGTCCACGAGGGGCGGGATTCCGGCCAATCCTTTTTCTTCCAGTTGTATGTGAACAAGGATCGTCGCAAGAGTGAGGATCTTCTGGCCCACGTCCAACAACTCGGGATCAAGGCCATCTTTGTCACGATCGATGCACCGGTGCCGGGAAAGCGAGAGGCGGATGAGCGGTGCAAGGCTGAGGAAGGGCTCTCCATCCCCAGTGGCTCCAAGGCGCGAAGCGATACCAAGGGTGGTGGCTATGGCCGCATTATGGGTCGCTGGGTGGATGCCTCGCTGAGCTGGAAGGATACCGCCTGGCTGCGCCAGTCCTGGAATGGGCCAATTGTGCTCAAGGGCGTCATGACGGCTATGGACGCCAAACTCGCCGCCCAGCATAAGCTCGACGGCATCGTGCTGAGCAACCACGGCGGGCGGAACTTGGACACTGCTCCGGCATCGATCCTGCTCTTGCTCGAACTGAGGAAGAACTGCCCGGAGGTGTTTGACCAACTCGAGGTGCTGCTCGATGGAGGAATCCGTCGGGGAACCGACGTCTTCAAAGCATTATGCCTTGGAGCCAAGGGGGTCGGTATTGGTCGAGGATTCCTTTACGCCCTCAACTACGGCCAGGAAGGCATCGAAAAATATGTGGAGAGTAAGTCCCCCCCCCAACTCTGGTACTGGTAATCACTTCTAACGAGTCAACTCAATAGTCCTGAAAGATGAGTTGGAGATCACCATGCGTCTCTGCGGCATCACGGATCTCTCTCAGGTGCACCCTGGGTTAGTCAATACCCTTGCCGTCGACTATTTAGTGCCTGGTCTGGACGACCGTTCCGTCGCGAAATGGCGGCCCACGGCAAATATTTAAGTCCTTGGAAACATCAGCAAACTCTGGTGAGTTGGAAACGCGGGGGAAAAATATATGAGCTCCCCGATCATTAATATTACATTTCAACCACAGCACGCAGGGCTCTAGATATACAGATGGTAGATCTACTAGCTCAAGACTAGCAGACAACTGTTCACCTGCGGAGTTAAAAAAAAGAAAACTGGCTGTTCTGTTCATCCTGGCAAGGTTAAGGAATCGATAACGTGGTTTTGGAGTTCATTAACAGAAATGTGGCATAGAGAGGCATCATTTATAACGTTGATGAATTTCATTACAACTACTGCCACCCTACAACATGAGTTGACCTGTGGATAGTACTGAGACCCGGTTTCCATCCACGTATTATCCAAGTAACCCTTATTGACCAGCCCTTAAGCAGGTGAGAATACCCTCATCCTTGTCTCTCAGCCATCCTAGGGTTCTATCTAGCTTGTTATAATCCTGAGTATTTCAACAACCATCCGATGTGGTGTAATGGTCAACATCGCTGTCTCTCACACAGCAGCTCGGGGTTCGATTCCCCGCATCGGAGTTTCTTTTTTCTTTTACATATTTGCTGGCAGGATAGTGCACTTGTAAAGCGGCGAGAAAAGTTGTGGGTGGGGCTGCTTAACCCTAACCCCACCTCAGGGCAAGGGTGGGGCGGAGGATCTAGACGGTGTAGGTTCCCTCTCCATCTGTTCCAGGATCTTGAAAAGACGCAGAGCAGGGCATTATCCTGTGCTTTTTACTAGTCAATGAAACATCACCTTGGTAGGTAGGCATTAAGCTAAGTTAGAAGAAGTTCATTGCCTGTGCTCCAGATCCTTCGGACAAGTGCCAGGATACCCCGGGGGTATACTTGGAATGTTTCCTGAATAACCAGCCAAATATCTAATCAATCTAGACGATCTTTACAGACTTGAGTTTCTCTTAGCGAGCTTTAGTGCTTTGAATACCTTTGTGGCGGGCGAATCGGCTGACAGAACAGCTGTTCCTTTTTCTGCTTATCCCCCGGCGCCAAGACTGTCATGATGATGTCTCACTTACTCCATTTTCAGGGTGTCCATGCTATCGCCCGTGCTATCTTTGCTGTGACCGATTCTTTTTTAGCCATGTATGAAATATGGTCCACAGGAGGCAGAGAAGTGTGTGTTAATTCAGGCAAGGAATCTGGCCGCGATGATACTTAAAAAAGCCAGTACTCACTCATGGGAGGTACCTACCTAGGCATTAACACTACACGCCTGACTGAATTGGATACTGCTCTAGCCCAGATTAATTGAGCCAGCCTTTTAATATTTGGCGGTCTGATACCTTGGGACTGATGGCAAATTGAGAGCTCTTGTATTGAGGGGTCCCGCACGTAAACTCGTACGGAAAGTTCCTCTGCGGGTATCTTGGCCCTAACCCAGTATCCCCGCTACCAAACCACGCACGCATCCGTCCTGTGCAAGGAACAAATGCAGCGAGGAAGGCGGTTGACTGGTAACTGCTTATAATCTTAAGGGCATTGCACTGTGAAATAGACAAAGAGATGTGGGTTGAGAGGTTAAACTCCAAGCAGCAATAGTTGCGGGCCAATGCTGGTGGGAAGCAGAAGAAGAAGCGACAACAGAGGGGATACAAGAGTCATGGCTATTCTTGACGCCGCGTAGCTTGATGGCTCCGATGACGAGGATCTTTTGGAGTCGGCTCATTGTATGTGGTACGAAACGAAATGATCGAAGTGATTAAGAAGGTCGTGGATGCCTGTTTCATCATCAGGAGGAGGTGGGCTTCTTTCGTGTGCAGTGTTGATATAGAGTCGAAGGCAAGACTGTATTTGTAAGTAGTGTGACGAACTATTAACTCAGGATGCCAATCATGCATTTAATCTAGGCTAGGTTGTCGAGGTTTGACATACCCTGGATTGCTTAGCAGAGCTCTTCGTCGGCGACTCTAGTGCTGCATTCATCCAGTTCCCGGGGCAAAATTGACATTACAAATGAACCATTGCCAGGCACAGTCATGGGTTATTCACAAGCAGTTGTCGTACATTTAGGATGGTGGCCTCCAAGGTGGACTTATGCCCTGGGGTCCAGGCGCGTGTGAACCGAAGCCACTAAAAAAGACATTTGATTCCAACAAAGTCAGTTCCATAAACCTCTGGACGGTGCATGTACGTGTGTGCAAGATCGAATCCGGTCGGTCAGCCAGCCCAGGGAGATCACATCAGTGGTGCATGACACTCGACCGCGTATCGACAATCCGAGTCAGGAGCCGAGCGCCGCAGGGCTGCCGAGCGAGACAACCCACAAGTCACTTACATGGAGATAAGCCAGGGGCCTGTACTGAATTATGAATGGGACATGGATATGGAGGATCCAAGAAACCCAGATAGGACCCACATTGGTCAAGCAGAAAATCAAAATGACTCGGTTTGCGATCCTCTGCGAGCGGACAAGTGATGCATCCTCGGTTCCGTCCCGGATGGTTGGGCCGTGAATGAGCACCAGGCGGGTACATCGGCCATGACGTCTCTCCTGGGCGGAACCTATCTACCCTCATTCATCCCTTGTGAACCCCATGTAAAACCCATGTAAAACTCATCTTCTCGTGGCCATGTCTACTCAACTGGAAAAGGTGCACCTACCTATCTCCAAGGCCCAGGTTTTCTATCGCGAGGCCGGGGCTCAGTCGGCCCCCGTCGTACTTCTTCTTCACGGCTTCCCTTCGTCTTCCCACCAATATCGCCACCTGATCCCCATCCTGGCCACCAGATACCGGGTCCTTGCCCCAGACCTTCCGGGCTTTGGTTTTACCGAATTCGGAGACGCGAAAGCCAACGAGGGTGTCCAATATACCTTCGATACCTTGGCTAATGTGGTTGCCGAGTTCCTCGACGTTCTCTCCATCGCCAAGTTCTCCCTGTTCATTTTCGACTACGGCTCCCCCACGGGTCTGAGGCTTGCCCTCCAACGCCCGGAGTCGGTGCAGGCAATCATCACCCAAAACGGGAATGCCTACGAGGACGGTCTGGGCGAGTTCTGGGACCAAATCCGAGAGCTCTGGGCCAGCAACAACGCCCCCGCCGTGCGGTCCAAGCTCGCGGCAGGTCTCCTCAGCCTCGAGGCCACCAAGTGGCAGTACGAGGAAGGTAGCCAGCGTCTTGTGGCTCCCGAGGCATACACGCTGGATTATGCTCTCCTCCAGCGGCCCGGGAATGCAGAGATTCAGCTTGATCTGTTCTGGGACTACCGGAATAATATCAAACTATACCCGGAATTCCATCGCTATTTCCGGGAATCTCAGGTACCCCTGCTCGCTGTGTGGGGGAAGCATGACCAGATCTTCATTCCCGCCGGAGCGGAGGCCTTCAGGCGGGATTTGCCCAAAGCCGAGATCCATCTTCTCGATGCCGGTCACTTTGCGGTTGAAACGGAAACGGCGGAGGTTGGGGCATTGATTCTGGACTTTTTGGCGCGTAATGGGATTTGATGTGTCAATTAGTTGTCCATACTGCTCATTCATGGTCACATAATTGATGATCGCAAAGTTTTATTTTGAAAAGTCAAGGTAAACAATAGTGTCATTGGAGTCATATCAGGTTATTCTACCCTCTTACTGTAATACATCAAAGTATACAATTTACAGACCAGCCAATGTTCAACTGGTTTTCTACCGCCTCTCAACCCTTGCCCGGGAGCGATTTGCATTGTCATTCCCTGTACTGTCTGTGAGAGAATGATACTAGGGATTGTCTTTTCAATGTATGCAATGGAAAAATGCCTGACAATCTCCCGTTAATTTTCATAAATAAGGGCAGCTATACTATTAACCTGATATATTAGTCCAACTGTAGTGGGGTATATTACGTCCCCCCTCCGCCCCAAGGCAAACACAGCACTCTAGCCAACTAGACAAGGGATCCTGAGTACTGAACATCACCCCCAGATATTTGACAAGCCTATTTTAACCCTGAGGTAACCATCAGATAAACAAGGAGAGAAGTTGCGGCGTGGAGATGGCCATAGGAATAGCGCAACACTGAAGTGGAACCACCCCACAGTTCTGCAATAAACGCGACTGAAAGGGAGTTGATATCGTGCCCCGAGGAATTCCCCGTGGCACACAGCATGATGTCACTCCTTGTTCACCAGCCCTATCAGCCCTGGCCCGTCGCCAGGCTCAGCCCATTGAACCACCGCCGACAGCATCACCGGTTCCTCGAGTCTACCTCTCGCATGTGCCAACCTAGACCCAATGCGTATGGGATGACAGGAAGCAGGGATAAGTGGCATGATGGGAAAGATCATTCACACTCATGCAAAAGCCAGACCTGGTTGATCCGCTGAGTTCCTTCAACCAACCTAATTACTGGTTGGTACCAGGCAGGGAGAGGAGCCTATTTATTTAGTGGGCCTGTGCTTGTAAGCAATTAAGCCTTTCTAAATAGCGCCACTTACTCCAAGTGAGATGTGACGTCATCCCACGTCGAGTGTCGCGAAGAAGAAGCCATCATCCGAATCCTAAGCTCATCCCCCTACCTAGGTACCCAATATCAGGGCGACTCCACATGCCTGAGGACGTTCAATCCTATCATAGATAAGCTTTTGACTTCCGTGCCAAGACGTACTAGCTGGATTTGGTGGTGTGTTGATGGCGGATGATTGGCGGAGGCCCTGGGAAGGATCAGGTTACATTGTACCTAGTAGGTAGTGATTAGGGAATCAGGGTCCTATTAGACCTTGTTTTATTTTTTTTTAGGGTGGTTAGGGGGGCTGTATTATAATTGAATACATGGAATTTACTTGTTCCAGGCTCTAACTACTAATATAATATTTCCACTAACACTACAATGTAAGCCTGGGAAGGATGACGATGTCGATCCCCCCAAGCACCCACGATACTTTAACGACCTTCCCTAGGTGCCTGGTACCCAGGACCTAGTAACTCTTGGGGACTCTAGCGTCGTCACAACTTTCCAATCAGGGCCTGGAGGAGGAATCTCCCGATTGGGCTAGGACAGTAGGTGAATGTTGGCATTTCTGGATACTCAGACGATCAAAACGGATATATAATTCCAGGGCCTTCCCTAATCTTATTCCTGACGTCCAGATTATTCTCCCAACAACCACTCAAGCTTCTGGTACCTCTCCCAGCCATCAAGAACGGTCGAGAAATGGCCGTCCCGTCCAAGGCTTTTCCCTGGTCCGGAACCGACAACAGTCACAGCCTGCCAGCGCTGAGACCGAGACCCGAGCTCAGTGACCTTTTTCCAATGGCGCCGGACCCAAATTACAGATCCAACGTTCCCGCGGTATTGCAGGACCAATTTGCCGTCTTCCAGACTCTATACATGCCCAGTTCTCCTCCTCCTCCTGCCGTTGATGACCCCAACTACTCTTTCCTCCCACCCCACACAACCGCCTCCCCACCGCCATTACCCCACAGCGTCAAAAGCCACAGTCCCTCCAGCCAGGGGTCTGAAAGCCCCTTTCAACTCGAGCCGAGCGACACGCAAATCCAAAAGGTAAGACGACATCCAAAAATCCCTTACAGAGCCGGGCAACGACTAACAATTAACCCCCCACACATCAGTGTAGCCGACGACAAGCCCGGAATCGCGAAGCCCAGCGACGGTACCGCGAGCGGCGGGCCCAGGACCGCCGCGACCTCGAGAACATCCTCGAGAGGCTGCAAGCCGAGAATCAAAAGGTCGCCGGCCACCTCGATCAGCGACAGAAGCAATGTCTCTCGATAGCAGCGAGCACGACGCAACTACAGGCCGAGATCGACTTTTTGCGCCGGTGGCGGCAGAAGGTGATGGCCTCGATCGCAGAGGTCGTCCAGCCGGGACCAGGCGAAAATACGAGTAGCAGCCTCGCCGATGACTGCTGGGGCCGGGATACGCCGAAGTTCCGGGCGTACCTACTGCTGCAGACGTTGGCGGCGCACTTGGGCACATGCGAGCCACAATACTCTGATTCCGAGGGTTCTATAGGGGATGGGGGGGATTTCGCCTAAATTAGAAATTGGGTTTATGGATGTGATTACTTTTTTTTAATGAGGATACATGGTACAGGGAATGACTAATGGTTATATAATTGGTGGTGTGAAGAGCATTTTAGCCTATATTGATTCAATGAGTACTGAGTATAATCCTGCACTCGCACAGAGTCAGTGGCTGCGGGTGGCGCTTAGTTTAACTTGAGTTAAGCGTTACCAGCTAATGACTGGAGGCTACAGCGTTTTCACAATTGGTTTTCCTTTAAGTAATCCTTTGTAATGTTTTCTATATAAATGATTTAATAAAAACGGTTTAGTCCTTGCCTCCAGGGTGGATAATAACCCTCTGTCCCTCGAGGTCACTGTCACTGCTGTCGGATTCCGCCGTCCCCTCCACACTCTCAGACTCATTCCAATTCCCAAACACCGCCAGGATGGTGAACGGGATGGTGAAGCCCCATAAAGCAAAGCCGAGGATCATCTGGTTCAAATTGGGCCAGTGAGTTGCGCCCACTGCGTAGGCAATCGTGCTGCCGACGGACTCCCACGATCGCAGGATGCCCGTGGTTCTCGCAATATCGCCCTCTGCCTGGGCGCCCTTGATCTCGGCCATCAGCCAATAGACGTAGGTCTGTAGCGCCTCATAGAAGAACTTGAAGAAGAGGTAGACGGTGAACGCCGAGTTGAAGAACGCGCCATCGCCCAGGTCGAAGGTGGGCGGTTCGGCCATCCGGGAGAGTTTGACTTCGGTGACGGCATTCCAGATCCACGACGCGGTCACGAAGACGAGCACAACCACGTAGACTCCCCTGGATCGCGTTTGCCGGGAGAAGGACTTCAGATCTAGGATGACCCCCGTGATGATGTTGGCTGCGGCACCGACCACAGCCGTCAGGAAGGAGGCCAAGGCCCTCGATCGGACCGTGAAATATGCTATATCCCCGGTCAGTATCGGCAGTGATTGGTGACAAACGCATTAAGGAGGCCTCACAGGTCAAATAGTTCCCTT
The DNA here is from genome assembly GCA_027569225.1 of Aspergillus panamensis. Lineage (NCBI taxonomy): Eukaryota > Fungi > Ascomycota > Eurotiomycetes > Eurotiales > Aspergillaceae > Aspergillus > Aspergillus panamensis. The sequence continues at coordinate 193,402 of JAPDER010000037.1, read as the reverse complement.
GGTAGGTGGTGCCGAACTGCCCGGCGAGGAACACCGGGATGAGGAGCAGCATGTACTTATTCCCCAGTTGTCGCCAGATCGCGCGCGCCTCGATCTTGAAGCTGGTTTGCTTCAGGTACGGGATCTTGGTGCCATTGCTTCTGATGACCTTCTGGGGCTGCGACAAGAGCAGTGCAAAGGGGGCTCCGAGGGACGAGATCGCCACCAGCCCCAGATAGGTCGTGTAGGAGACCTTGCCCGCGTGCGCCGTGTTGATGTTCAGGGCGAGGGAGATCGCACCGCCGACCAGCGGTCCCATCTGCCGGATCCCCATCCAGATGGCTACATATCTAGCACGATTCTCAGTCGGCGAATGCGAAGGAAACTTGATGGGATCAACGTACCGTCCTCGTTTGTCCTCTTCCGGGTATCCAACCGCAATAGCCGCCTCACTCGCCCAGAGCAGAGACGCCCCGATCCCGCAGAGAGCGGCCCCCAGCAACATAAACCACTCATTGCCATAGCGGTTATTGCAATACAGCCCGGCCGCATACGGGGTGTAGAATGCGGCGCCGAGGAACAGGGTCCATTTCGCCGTGATTTTGTTGGTGACGCCGCCGGCCAGACAGCAGCCGACCGACATGAGCCCGTAGGTTAAGGCATTGGCGGCATTGTTCAGGAAGGGCTGCACAGAGAGTGAGACTTGAGACCTCGCAGGATAAGACGATCGTATAGACTTACCTTGGCGTTCCCTCCGGCGCCCAGATTGTTGAGGGCGGTCCAGATCCCCGGCTCGCAAAAGGCGACCAGCCCGACAATGACGATCTGGAACAAACATGACCGGTAGATGTGGACCACGCGATCGAAAGCCATGATTCTTGTCGCGTTGGTTAATTGATAATAATGGGCGACGAGAATCGTAATACCACCCCTTCATACGGCCTGGAGGGGGCCTTCTTATCCTGTTGATCTCCCATAGCAAATCAGGGCCCAGCATGACGCGATATCTCGGTTTAAGCTTAGTTCCCTAGGTGAAATCTGCAGATCCAGGGCGTGGCCTATGAATGATGATCTACGAGCACGCCATGCTCCACACCCATGGTGAACGTTCCGACCCCCATGCATGCATCATGTCTCGGCCGATATGCCATCTCACTATCTCTTGACCGAGTAATGATCTTCATCGTGGGCTCGCCGGGAGTATATCAGTCGATTGCACCATTCAGGGATAAACAAATACGCAGCAATTGCAACAATATCATCTCATCTAGATTCTACTGGATGTTACTGAGAAGGTCCAATCTGACGCGGGTGTTTCTTCTCCGTGGCTCATGATTAATGATCGTAGTGGAACTTCAGTCATTGTCACACGTGCTACTCTGTGCCTAAATCTCTGACCATCGCAGAAGAACCGCAGTAGCAATAATTGGCAACACACTCACTAACTCCCCCAGTCCCGCAAACTTTGGAGGGATTCTGGCATTGACAAAAGCACCCGCGGCGAGAAGGACGGCGAAAGTGTTGTACACGAAACTCCATGCAAAGTTAAACCTGATGCGATTGACAGATTTCCGACTGGTGTTCATCATGGTGAGGATGCCAGTCAAACAAGGCCGCATTAGCACCACATCCGCGGCGGATTGCGCGACATCAGTGCCTTCGTTTATGTGGATACCGATTGTAGCCTGCGCAAGAGCAACAGCATCGTTCGTGCCGTCACCACAGAAAACAACAACTGGTTTCTCGCGATCAGAGCCAGTTCCAAGGAGCATCTGGACGTAATCCTTCTTGTCAGCGGGCGAGCTTCGCGAACGCACATTTTCGCCAGGGATGTTAAGCTTGGATGCCAAGGTTCGAACAGCCCCGTCATCGTCGCCAGAAACTACATGTACCGAAACACCACACTTCTGCAGGGCGTCAATCGTTGCGGCAGCGTCAGGTCGAAGCTCATCCTCAAGACCATAGACTGCCTGTAACGTATTGTCCATAGTAAAGCAGAATACAGTGTATCCTTGAGCAAGCATCGGTTGAACGAACTCATGCCCTGATAAACCCAGCCAGCGGGAATTGCCAGCTCGAAGTCTCTGGCCCCCAAAGGTGGTTTCAACCCCTTTACCAGTAAGGCTCTTGGGCTCAGGAACAGTCGAAGCCGAAACTCCAGCACCCTTGAGGTGAGAAGCCACGGAAACGGAGACTGGGTGTCGACTGTTTTCGATGAGGCCTAGAAGAAGCGTGAGCTTGTCCACGTTTACGCAGTCCTGCGCGACGACAGAAAGCTTTCCCCGAGTCAAGGTCCGAGTCTTGTCGAACACCATGTGCGACATCTTATGAGCCACTTCCATAGCATCTGCTGACTTGAAGATGACACCCCTCTCCGCCGCGACTCCGCTGGCAATCACAATGACCATAGGAACAGCCAGTCCGATGGCGCAGGGGCAAGAGACAATAAGGACAGAAATAGCATAAGTGGTGGCCTGAATTGTAGCTTCAGATCCATCATATCCACGAACAGTCATGCCCACTGCCACCCAGATGACGAATGTGATGACTGTCAATGCCATCACAACCGGAACGACGTAGGATGCCACCTGATCTGCGAGATCCTGCAGCTTGGGTTTTGATAGTTTGGCCTCATCTACCATCGCAGCAATGGTATTAATAGTGTTATTACTAGGCAAACGGTCCAGTCGAACAGTCAGAACTCCAGGTCCATTGATAGTCCCAGCAATCACCATAGACTTGGGATATTTCTCCACCGATCTAGATTCACCAGTGAGCATAGACTCGTCAACCTCCGACGACCCATTAATGACAGTGCCGTCAGTCGGGATCCTGGTGTCAGGGAGAACCTTGAAGGTGTCACCGTATTGAAGAAGGCGGGCGTCAATCTCACGTTCCATTCCACTTTCTTTATCCAGAAGAATAGCTGTTGATGCCTGAAGAGATCGGATAGAAATGGATTCAACAGCTCTCTGGCGAGCAAGAACGGCGACCCAGCGACCAACCATGATTAACGTGACCAAAAGAGTGCTCGTTTCAAAAAATTGACCAGTTGAAAGGGGCTTCTCGGCAATGAGGTACCCAAAGGAGACCACCGAGAAGACGTAGGCAGCACTCGTGCTCAGGACGATCAAGAGGTCCATCTCGATAACCCTGGAGAATATGAGAGCTTTCAAGGCCTTGGGATAGAAAGGTCCTGCTATGACGAATTGAACAACCGTGGCTAAGGCGAGTGAAGCCGAGGAATATGCTACTTCCCTCTCAGGAATCTCAGGAAGTGGAACCCACGCCATGACTAGGACTGGAATCGTTAAGATTGCGGAGAGAAGCGTCATGTATCCAACATGACGAACATGCTTGCTACCAGCCTCCAGCGAAGCCTCACCACGTGGAGGAGCAAGTTCAATTGGTGGACCCCAGATTTTCTCAGTAAGGTCTCGAGCCCCTACTATCTTCGGATCAAATGCCACTCGCACGGTCTGCTTGTCCACGGGTGCCATGTCAATAACTCCCTCCGGCCATGTCCGGCTAATGAATTTCGATGGACCATCGGGGATGATAAGATCTAGGCGAGATCCCTGGTTCTGGACTCTTTCGCACTTGAACTCAGTCGTTCGCTCTAGATGTGTAATGACTTCTTCCACTGAGCCAAGGCGAAGATCAACATAGAACTCGGCTCGTGAGAGAACCAGACTGGTTTTGAGGTCTTTCACTGCAGGCACAGCAACGAGCGTTCGGTTGAGCTTCGTCTCGCAACCAGTACAAGTCATTCCAGAAATACTGAGAACAACGTGTTCCCTGCCGGTATACTGATTCTCTACGTCGGGGATAGCCTGAACCGGGGCATTCTCGATCTCCAAACCAGGATCAGGGGTAGCAAAGGAGTAGCAAGCACTGGTGCAAGAGCCTTGAGGGCTGACCGGCTGCTCCTCTTCGCAGCAAGAGCCCGTGAGGCTAGTTTCTGGAGCCTTCACGATATCCTGCTTGGGTGGCTTACAACAAGAGGCTGGGGAAGCGGCATCGGGGGGCGCTTGGACGATCGTGTTCTTAGCTGCTCCGCAGCAGGACCCTGCGCTCCCACTGGTTGAAGAATCAAGAGCAGGCTTGACCATCGAACAGCATGAGTTCGTATCAGTGCTCTTGATGCCATGGGGCTTAGCACGCTGATCTTTCGGATAGCAAGATCTGGAGTAGCCGACCTTGGGAGGAGAGTATTCGGCGCCAGGAGTTTCCGAGCAGCAAGAATCAAGCCATCTACTCTTGGCAGCAGGCGTCTTCGCAGGCTTTTCGAGGGGGTAGCAAGAACCGGGGCTCCTGTTTCTTGCTAGGGCATCTTTGACTGCCCTGTCGTCCGTGCAGCAAGAGTCGGCACTGTTGCTCTTTAGGGGGGGTTCCTTGACAGGTTTACAGCACGGCGTGGGGCTGTCCTTCGAACAAACAGAGACAATGCAGGGATTCGCAGACGACTGCTTGCTAGATCTGGGGCTTCCACCAGAGCGGCTTCGTAGGCCAAGGCTGTTTGGTGCGGCCTGGTCCTTTGTGACGGAGCTGTTGCTGCAGTAGGAATCCAGGGAAGTGCGAAGAAGGGAGCCAGCGAATGATTTCGTAGCGCACTGCTTCCCGTCCAGTGAATGGCGTTCGCGAATTTCGCAGCAGGTTTCCTGACCAAGAGCAATGAGAGCGCGGCAGATACATCCCAGGGCTCGTAGAGTAGCACCATAGCGGTCGAGGGCGGAGAGGCTGTGCTGGCTGCAGGCCTTGCGGTCGGTAGTTCCACCGCAGGCTGAGGAGAGTTCCTCAACACTCATCTCGCATTCCCGCATAGCCAAGCGGTCAAGGCAGGATGTGTCGCAGCATGGACTGACTTTGCCACGGCAGCAGTCAGGCACGTCGATATTATTCTCCAGTTCTTTGCCCGCACATTTGCCAGGTGAACAGCAATCATCTGATGCATCCTGGGTGGGCTCTTTCTGACCCACGGCCTCGAGAGACTCAGCGTCGTCGCCATCACGGCAGGAATTTTGGCAACCGCGCGCCTCGTCCGCGGAATCGGCGATTAGCATAACATCATGCCCCTGGGTTGGAGCCAGTGGGCCACAACAGTCGTATCCCATTGCTGAAGTGATCTTTTGCTTTCAGTCGAATTTGTGAGAGTTTTGAGGTGATGTTGAAGTTGAGTTTTGGAAACTGAGTCAGCCTGTCGGTTTTGGATTCGTTGCATTAGCTGCAGGTTACAGGTCACTTGACCAGGATACAGGCCAGCTCACCTCGGGGGGTCAACCTCGGCTAACCTCGTTAGCGCACACGTGACTAATCTTGTTTCACCTCTTGGTACATATAAGCCCTAGCGCATAGTATAAGAGATCAGTGTGGCAACTCTACTGTATTTAGGGCGTAAATGCAGTTGATATATGGATTGGTTACTGGTAAAATAGCTGATTGTTGTGGTATTAATTGCATGAGGTCCTATTTTCACACTATTCCTGATTTAGGGGTTACCCCCTTTGATGTTGGAAATTACCATTTCGGGTTATTTGTCTTGTCTGCTTGGTTTTAACTAGCGCGTCAACATCAGCTTTGAGCATGCAACCCAACGAACTCCAGCTCATCATCCCCAGGGTCACGAACCACCAGAAAGGGGATGGTGCAAAACATCCAGAGTTCTGGGGACGGGTCAATTGGGGTCCAAACTCCCTGTTTGTTTATTTTTATCACCACTTTTCCCTTTGGTCATCCTCACCATTAATCTACAATGCTGGAATAGAGATTACCAGGCCTTAATCTTCGTTCTGGAGGGGCCGGAATCGCCCAAAAGGGTGATTCCCAACATTAAGGTGGTAACCTCCAAATCAGGAATAGTGGAAAAATAAGACCTCACGCAATTAATACCATGGCAATCAGCCATTCTACCAGTCACTAATTAGTGGTGTAGAGGACGTATCGCATCCAGATTGAAAAAAAAAATCAGAAAGAGATACCAAAAAAAGAGTTGTTATAGCTGCGAGGCTGTGACCTAAACCAACAATGGTATCATTGCCAAGCAACTGCATATTAGATATTGCTTCACACCTAGCCCCCCTTAAAGTAGGGAGGATCTCCTAAGGAGAAGAATAATTTTCCATAGTCAATAGTTACGACGTGTCGGTCTCCGGGGGGGTATCGCTGCCCAAACCTCTGCAAGAGGATAAGCTGGGCCAATGAGTCATTAGTAGGGAAGTTTACCAAACATCACTGAGGGCGACCAATGATGAGCTTCGTTTGAAAAATCAAGTAACATTCTTTCTTTCAATATATAAGGAGGTCGTACAGTTTTCTGTGCACTGTCTCCACCAGGCTTTCTCCATTAGGCTTTCTTCACTATCACTTCAGTACATCTTTACCACAATAACATCACCACCAGGCCTAGATCAAGCATTACTGGTAGGATGGTGGACCCTGGACAGACCAAATTTGTTCAACACGGTTTAGGTTACGAATTCAAAGACCAATCATTTCCTCAATCCGTCCTCTCTATCACCCAGAATCACGGTGTCGAAGATGGAGTCAATAGAAACAATGTCAACCAGTTGGTTGATTTGGGAGGGAGAGTCCTCCAGTTAGTCCTGGCTTATATCGGATACCAGGATGAGCCAAGCCAGGGTGCGTATTTGAGAGCCTAGTAGGACCTTTGACATGCGAAAGATTGCAACCCTAATTGATTTACTAGAAAGCCCCCTACCGAATCTAAGAACTGAATTTGGGGGCCTGGACCATTGCATGGAGGCAGCAGAGCAGACTCAGCTTGGTAGTTGGTTGAAACACCAATATCCAGGCCCGGGATGTGCTGTGATGCTCCAGAGGGTTATGAATGCTCTTATTGCGGCCGTCTTCCTCGACTCGAAAGATTTAAATCAAGTAGTCAAGGCAATGGTGGCACTGGGGTTAGTCTTGCTGCTATATTTCTGATATTCATGACGCAGGGTACTAATGTAGGACACAGATTCTTTGCTAATGAAGAATATGGGGTAATACCGAGGTTATTCTCAACTGGGAAAACCATTCCTCCTCGTTCCGTTCAGCATATTATTGTCCCCAAGGTGTTTTATTCACGCCCAGGCGATTCCAGGCAAAGTTTGCCGCCTCCTGACGGCATGGAGATTGACGAAGTAGGGACCCATCTACTTGATATAAACTATGATGGGTCTCAAAAAGTGCAAATCATGGATGTACCAGGAGAATCCCCAATGGACACCTATGACCTGGATATATGTATCCAGCACGACCCTGGCATTGATGCCTGGTTTAAAGAGTGTGTCGAAGCATTTAAGGCCACAACGCCAATCCCGGGGCCCAGTGGGTCAGCTGAAAAAGCCCCTGATAATCAAGATCTAGCAAGTCAACCAGAACCGATGCCGGCTCAACCTAAAAAAAGACGACGAACAACCCGAGATAATACCAAAAGTATTACAAATAAGGAATCCGAGGAAGTTATGAATGCGTCAATCACGAAATACTGCCAGGAAGAGAAGGAAAGGTGCAAAGCCTATGGCCATCCTCCTCCAGAGGATACATTCCTCGCAATGCTAACGCAAAAGCTTCTGAAATATGTGGATACTAAGAACACTAGCACCCTCATGCTACTTCATCTCACTATTGCCAATGGCGATACCGTTGCCGCCCTGCATGAAATGATTAATTCACACCACCACCAGGATCAGGTACTGAATTTTCAGGTAACGCCACAAACTTCGGTGGCATCGATTTTTGATCAAATTGAGAGACTGAGCAACAACATTGACCTGTCAATATTGCTTCGCCGATATCACGTTTTATATCTTTACAGGAAATTTGTCCCGGCGGATAGCCGCGTTAATGGAGGGTTTATTGTGGAAAACCCAGGTCGTGGAACATCAAAAGGGCCGGGGAATCCCGAAAACGCCGCAAAAGCAGATATCAGGCACATAATGATGCGAGAGATCTTTCCAAGACTCAAGCGCGGTACTCTAGAATATGATGCAGGGTACAAGAAGGTGTCAGACCTGCAGAGGCTAGGCCTACAGTATTACAACATGGTGCAACGCTTCCATGATGGGATTCTCGCCCTCCTTCCCTTCAGTGGCTTGTCAAAAGTTTCAGATATCGGGATTTCAGACGTGTAGGTGGTTCGGGTCATATTTGGCATTGTATTGTGGTTCCACGCTAACAGGGTGAAGGACGAGCTGCCTGCCACCTAAGGCCTTTACTGGATTTATCCGGATCCTTGATGATTCTGACGGAGAGACTTTACGAAAGTTCAGCATGGCAGCGTTTGAATTCATCCAACCGCTTCTCCGTGGTACATGCTCCAACGTTGACCCATACAGAGTTGATAAGCTGGAACCTGCCACCATTCGTCAGTATCCCAAGGGCTCGGAACAGCTTTTGGACGCCCTTCGCTAGGTCTCCCATTTGTTTCCGCCAACCGTGGTTTTACCGGAGATTTCTCAACGCTCGTTACATAATCGTTTCATATTCCACTGTTGCTATTTGAGTCCGCTTCCACTACATACAAAGACGCACTTAGTATTGTCCATGCAAAAAAGAAAAAGCCGTAACACACCCCCAAAATATACTATCGCAAGAGTGTAGTACATATGTAAATTTGGATGGCGCAATGTAGGAAATAGATAAATACAGATCCCATTCGCTTCCCATTTCAAGTATCGGTCATCCATGTACAAAGAGTGGTTAGTTAACTAAACCTTTAGTCTCGTCCAAATTCCCTCCTCTACTGATCAGTATGAAAAATATCTAGTCATTTGTTGTGAATTCAAAGCTAAGCTAGAGACAAATCTCATCCTACAGTGGCTAAGGCTTTCTGTCCAAGGACCCCGATCGCAGCCTTGAAGCTGGAAGTCATCACAGTCGAATATCTGTCCCCTTGAATCTCGGCCACCTTATCACCGTCAATGGAAACAACACATCGAAGCCCTCGGCCCCGTCCATCTTCACTAGACAATTGACATGAAACTTGGCCATTCGGACAGAGAGTCTGCAGGATCATTCGAGGGTGGTCAAGAACAGTGTTGTCACCAATGAAACGATCGACAAGGCTTGTGACTTCCATCCTCTTTACCACACCTCGGCAGCTATCCAGGCTGGCTTTAGAATCAATAAAGACTGCACCGAGAATGGCCTGGGTCATATCGGAAAGGCCACTTGCCGCATCCAACGATGAAAGCTCAACCCAGGGGTATTCTTTGCCTGTCCAGAGGGCTTTCCGAATTTCCGAGTGGTCTTGCGAACCGATTTCCTGCAGCATGTCCGACAGGTTCTCGTTCTCCCATTGCAGAAATTGCCACAGAGGCTTTAGGGGGCTCGTTCTATCGTCTAGGGAACGCCCACCTGTGGAGTTCAACTTGTTTGTTTCACCTTCTGAATGGAGTTCCAGACAGAGATATGTCAAGAACATATTATTCGTGACAGCAGCTTTCAGGTTTTGCAATCTGTTCAGTTCTATCGGTGTTTCATGTTGGCGTAGATGATCCACCACAACAATGTCGAGGACACTATCCCCCAGAAAGGCCAACCGCCTATACGAAGTCGTCCGGGAGCGTGAAGTGCAAGAAGGATGCCTAGTTGCTTCGACTAGTAGACTCTTGTCTTCAAATTGCCTACCGAGTAGGTCTTCCAATAATTTTGCAAAAGGTGAATCAACAGTCTCTCTAAATGACGACCGTGTCTCGTTGTATGTGTTGTCATGAAGAGAGCTTTCACCCCAAGTTTTTATCGGTGAGATAATTGTCGCTGCACATTTCGTAGCCTCTTGGATACCATTACCCATATATGTGGCTCCAACTATGGCCTTGACCATATTTGCTAGGACAGACATGCTAACATTTCGCTCGTCGGTTGATGATTTATTTGAGAGTTGCTGGGAGATATATTCTGGTTTCCACTTCTTCCCACTGAACCCCTGAGTGATGAGAAACCTTCCAAGCCCGAGTTTGAATGCAGCTTGTGCCAGGCCGACATCTGAAATAATTTCATTCCTCACCTTGGTAAGTAGTCCTTCGTGCCAGTGGGTATGATGCAGAAATAACTGTTTGCTGACGGTAAATTTGAGTATCGTGCTTCCCCAGAACGCGAGAGTGCGAAATTGGCGTCTGTTTTCAATAGAGATTGGCCTTATCGCTGTGGCAAGTAAGTCGAGTCTGGTGAATGTAATTTCTGATAAGATCTCGTGGCGTAATCTTTCTGCCACTAGGTACATGCTCACTTCGTAGGAAATGCTCGGGATGCAAAGAGCAGCCTGTGCGAATGGGAAGGGTAACCTGTCTATAGAATAGTTCTGAATGTTCAACGGCGGCGGCACCTGGAGCTTCAAATAATCCTTTCTTCTCTTTTCAGGATTGCCATCTTCTCGTCCGGCGTATTGATGAAGGAAGTTTCTACTCCTTGGTACGCTATATATCTTTTCCTGTGGCAGGAGAACACCAACAGATTCATCCATTCGGATGTCAGTAATGGACGGCCACGACTCCATCACAAGTGGGCGGCAGCATTCAGTTGTGTTCCGTATCAATCCTGGTAAGGAGCGGTTGTCATGTTGCCTCTGTATCGCCTCTAGTAAACTAGTACAGCCACTGAAATTTTCGAGGAAGGATTCCGGCGCATCGAGTGCCTGCACCGGAACAAAAAGTAAAACGAAATCATCTTGACTAGATGATGGAAGGTTGGGATGTGCAGACTGAATGAGTAACTTTGTTATTTTGCAATAGGCTGAGACCTTTGTCAAGCACACTGGCGTCCCGGGGGAAACACGCAGGTGCAATGTTTCACCCGCGTGAAAGAACAACGGGAAGTGAAAGGCGCGGTGAATTTGGAATGGTATAACCATAGCCAATTCGATTTCGCCTTTGCCCGGACGCATTACCTTTATAGAGTGAGCATACAGAGAGGTTTCACCAGCCCAATGGCCGGCACACTCTTTCCACGGAGCGACTGGAGGCGGTACCGTGTACATCCCCTTGATGAAGCACTCCTTCTGTAGCATATCTACCGGTTGAAGAGGTAAAAGGTTCTCATTCACAAGTCCAGCATTCAGAAGAGCCTTGTACGCTTGGAGGGCAGCGTCGGCCATCGCTCGCCGATATCCTGGCCAGTCATATTTTCCCTTTATCTCATGAAGACTTGGGTGTAAGTTGCTGGGCAATACAGCGGTTGCCGTGATACGGTGGCTATGAGTTGTCTCATATAGGAACAGCGGCTTGTTGTCGACAAATGGCTGCGATGGTAGTCTCGCACAAAAAGTGTACAGATGGCTAATGACATCGGTCATCGTCAATCGAGCACTAAAAGGCCAGTCAGATCCGATTCGGATTTAGGATGGGTGCTACAAACCCCGTGCTCTTAACTTCGACCACCAAAGGTTCTCTTTGACCTTCGATCTCGTTTTTCGGCACACTTCTCCCCTCTTCTCTATATTTTCGGACGAGTTCAGCTTCTTCAACCTGAAGTTTGCCCAATTTGCCTCTGTCCTTGTCGTCTTCCACTAACGTGAGACATTTAGAATGACCCATGCGAGCACGCCCTCGGCGCTGAATCAAGGATTTCAGGGTTATCGGAAGGTCGTAATTGATTATCGTATTGCACGCTGGTACGTCAATGCCCTCCTCCAGAGCGTCTGTGGTTATTATCAAGTTCAACTCCTTCTTCTTGAACTTTTGTAGAGTCTCCCATTGACTCCGGACATCATGAAACTCCCCAAGCGGTGCGGGGCGATTTTGACTGTTAGACATTCCTACAAAGGTTCCGCACCGAAAGAGCTTTTTAGTGCGTTCGAGGTTCTCAAGGATCGCTTTCAAGGTCATCACGGCGGCTCGTTGAGTGACAAAGATTAGCCCGCAGAAATCAGGATCATACGAGCTTTCTAACAGTTCCACGAGCTCGCGGCATTTTGGGGAAATATCATCGAATTCAATCGACGAACAAGTCTCCTCCAAAGGCCCTAAATCACAAAGAGTCTTCATTGTGAAATCTTTCTTAATATTTGATGTCCGGTCTTGCTCCGCACTCTCTCGTGATCGCTGCTTATATTCGACGATGCTCCTTCGCATATATTCTGTAGCACCCCAACTGCCAAGCGAATTATGAATTGCTTCAGCTTTCTTGATAAAAAGGATGAGCTGCCTATGCTTCGCAGACGGCTCTCTATCCGAAGCAAGTCGTGGGTCACATATTTCTTCGCCTGACGGAAATACGATGGCTCGTAAATCGAGCAGCATTTTTGGCCGCTTTCGTTCACACCGTTCGACCGGCTTGATTTGGTGTATTAAAAATTCCGGACGGTTCGTAAAATCCAGTAATTCAGCATAGTGCCGATTAGGAGTTTTGCAAACGCTGTCCAGACATTGCTCGAGTTGTCTTGGAATTAGAAACGGTCAGTCCAACTTCATTTGAACAAAGACAATAGAAGGATTCCGTTAGAAGGCCTCATTTTTCTCCGATCATTCGACCACGACCAACTGGGCGCTGAAGGAATCACGAATACCTACTCAAGGGTCGAGGCATCTGTCTGAACAGGGGATGCAGAAAGCCCTAGGATTCTAGGTAGGTAATCAAGCGCACTCGCCTTTAGTGGGTGATAGATTTCGCTCATGATTTTTTTCGCTGCGCTCTTTCCAGTGCAATGGTGGGCTTTAGGGCTCATTAGCCGTGGAGGAATTTTACCATGGTGGTGGATTGTTTGTTTACCCTCGTCAAATACCAGCAACGATAAATTAGTTATGCTCACGAACGCATGAGACAGAGCATCGTATAAAACTTGGTATGTTGAGACCACAACTCGAACACCTCGGAGGGCGATATCCCACGTCTGTTGGTTGTTCCATAATTCAATACGGTCCTTGCTAGTCAATGCACGTACTTTCACAATAGGAATATTACGCTGGATAACCTGCGCTTGCTGCTCAGTCAAGGCAATGGTTGGGCAAAGGAACCAGACCATCTAGAGACGGCATCGTAAGCTACCATAACACAGTTATGAAAATAAGGATCTGGTAAAAGAACCTTTTCTGGATTTCCCATGGTTAACGCCTCCCGCATACGAAGAACAGCGCTGTCACAGACTCATGTCAGCTTTTTGATAAACAGATATTCATGATTCATCGTAGTTCTAACATTTGAGTCTTGCCAGTCCCGGTTGGCGTCTAATATTTAGAGGTCAATCTTTCATTCTTCACATATCAGGATTTGGGGTCACAAACAGCTACAATAATATTTTGCTGAAGACTTGCACGGAACATTTCAAGCTGATAAGCCCTTGTCTGCAGCTCTTTTGTTTCCTTACCCACCGAAACAACGGCGAAGCCGCCAGTTTTTAGGGCCATTGCAGATGAAGACCAGCAGATGGATTGTATGTTGAGTTTGAATTTGGTGGTATTTTGTATCAATGTATTGAGAGCATAATCATTGCAAGATTGAGCATGGCTAGTAAGGTGGGAGGCCTATGTTTTGATGGACCCTGAGCGGCCCTAAAGGCCTTCGCCCATATGCCCAACCTAGTACCATCCAGTTGTGACTTCTGTTAATCACAATTCATATGTACATGGGTTATTATTGTGTCCAATTATTATTAAACACATTTTCAGGCAGCCTTAATTGTTTATCATATCTCAGCCTTGCATTAGTCTCCAGTGGTTGAAGGGTCTTTGCACATAGCGTGCTGGGTTATATTTTTATTACAGCATAAGGTCTAGACAAAGACTAGAAAAGCATGGATGCCTAATGATTCCTAAATTCACTACATGTATATTATTTTTGATAGTTTAATGAAGTCTAATTAATTATACAGGGTGTGGTTCAGTAGTAGTCTTGCTACCTGACTGGTGGACTTTCTGGGTTTGAAAAATTCACGCTTCTGGCTATGTCCAGGAATAATGGAACTAAATGGATCAGTTGATGCTCTAGCTGCTCATATCCCTAGTCTAGGCTTAAATACCAACTTTTTTTTTGGAGGGAGATTGGACTATTGTGGATGCAGCTGCTTACCTGGCAGTAATGGTCATCCGTGATTGATGGGGAGCGGGAAAGTGTGGGTTTTAGGCAAACTTGGTTTTTAGTGATAGTTCCTTCTGGCATGCAATGTCTTTTTCAGCTGCGTTAGTGTATGTTCAATCTACTTTTCAAGTAAGTGTGGCTCAGCGTGATAGAGGATTAACAGATGGGATGACACAAGAACGCAGATTCAAGACATATTTTGCTTATTGATTGGCAACAGTGTCAGACTTAGGCATTTAGACTTTTTAAAACCCTTTCTGGGTAACTTTTGGGCATTAAGTTCTTCTTAAGGGTACTGGAGAGGGTGGCGTAACTTGGTCTTTTTATTCAACGAGACTATGCTATATAATGAGAGATATCTTTGATATCATGCCCCACAACAAACATACTGCCTCAGTTCTAAGACTTCCGGTTCCACTTTTTTTTCAGTTTGCAGCCCTTCTTTTCCAAGTCTCAACTGCTAAGAAAATAATGGAGGAGATTCATCACAATAAATCGCTGTTATGTCACCAAGAGAATAGGTTGAGGCGGCTGTATGAGCCTCTCACACTGCTCTCGACCTTAGGTGAAACCAGAGGAGCCCGCATCAAGCCCAACCTACCTGCTGAAGATGGCGACGGCTTTAGTGCTGGAAAAAGTCGAAGGGCATTTGTAGATGCGTTAGCCTACATTTGCGCCTACCAAAAAGATTCTGCCTATGTCACCGCAGCCGCGTTAGAAAGAAAGCCGGACAGGATAGTCGTTTGGCTTGCAACAAACACGAAGGTTGATCTCTCTGTGATAGACTTCATTGAAAAAAAGGTGTTGGTGGTGATTAGTTGGTTGGCACAACAGCCTTTAAGCAAGCTCGACGACGATACCCGCAGGAGGACACAATCATATTTGACCGGTCAAGTAGTTCAGTTCAACAGCGTCAAAATTTTTGCCTACTATCAGATGATAATGAAAACAGCTGCTCCAGCTTTGATTGGCCTTTTGACTGCGGAAGAAAATGGTATGCCCCGTTCGTCCCATAACTAATCACAGAACATGCCATCTAACTTATTTTTTTTTCGCTTACAGAGGAACCTGGAATCATTGATTTCAAAGAATGGATGCGGGAAACTCTATACAGAGACGGAGCCCAGCTTCTGGAACCAAGTATGCCGGGATTAGCCATTAAGTGCTACAATGACCGGGATCGATTCCACGTTCTCCGAACCTTGGCTGAAAGACCGCGGTTAGCCACCGCATCAGAGCATCTAGATAAGCTGCTTGGAAAGCTCGGCAAACATGCGGTCATGTCCAGGCGATTGTTCGAGGCTACGATGCTTTTACGCTCAGAACTCACCTCCCCTTTCCAAGTTAAAGCAGTTCCTCCATATCCGGAGAGCAGGATACCTTTATTGGAAAGGAAGTATAATGTGGATGGAATCAGCAATCGCATGTTTGGCACGAGTTCAGAGAGACATCGCTTCCGCGAGCGACTTTCAACAGTATACCCCGAGAATGATCTAGACAGGGCTCTTGCTCAGAAACACCTGCGCCAGAAGACCAGAGTCCATGCGGAGTTATCAATTATTGCTCACTTCGAAAAAACGGGTGCCAGCTTCCTGGATGACAATGATAAATACATAGGCTGCAGTAAACCAGCTTGTTACCTTTGCTACCTTTTCATTTTCTATCATCCTGGTTGCTATGCTCGCCCTGCATCGCACCAGAAACTTTACGTGAAATGGCGTCTTCCTGACATCCAAAATGATGAATACCTAGCGGCTAAGCGCTTTACGGATCAACAAACCGTTCTTGAAAGAATCACGGAACATATCCGAAAGGATCTAGACAATGATATCGCCAACCGCACCGGGAAAAGGGCTCCACTCCATGACTCAACAGCCTGCGAAACTACCACAGTTTGTGAAATTGACCCCGAGCTTGTCGGGTCGTTCAGTACGCTATCCTTTGACGAGCTGCGCGAGATGATTGATAACCACGTGGACCGTCCCAGCAGATCAGTTGATGATCTGACCGCAGGCTCGTCCAGCTTCTCTTCTGGTTCCCACTCATTCTCGAGCGTGTGTTCTGTTGACCCCGAGAGCGAAGATGAATCTACTGAGGACAACGAGGGTGTCAAACTTTTTTAATTCAGTTCTGTCGGTCAATGTTTGGCGGGCTGAAAACTTGACCTTAGGGTTCGCCCCGATGCCTAGTTTACGTGGATGGAGTAAAGGTCAAGAGGGGAGGTGACAACACGCACTCAGCGCGATAATCTACATATTCCAAGACACTGTACTGAATCAAGCCAGTGAAGGGGGGAAAGAGCAGGACGAGGGTCCGACGAGGCTCATGGTATGGCAAAATGAACTCTGCATTATCTAGGAAAGCCACATAGTTAAATAAACAAGGACATTGCATCGCGGCTAAATTGCTGTCTATAAAATGTCGCTGACATGATGTCCAACTGGTACGGCTCCCGACGATGCTTTGATAACTACTCACAAGCCTGAGATCGTCCCCCCTATACAAGTAAATAAATAGTCTAATAAATATTAATTTCTTAACATCTATGGGCCATAGATTTTCCACCCTGGACTGCGTACGTCCCATCCCCAGCGTGCATCTGCTTCCGTGAGGTCTGCACAGACCCACTGTAGTTCCTTTGTAATAGTAGGTAATTAGGAAGGGATATCTTGGCTCTCCCAACTGCCCTGACTTACGACACCGAGGGCAATGCGGTACAGGTGCTGAAATGAGTATTAAGCTATCCAAATCAGATGTAAACCAAATGAAACAATAGAACCCAGTTACATTATCAAGTACTCTTGAATATAATTTGACTCTCTGTGTTCAGTTGTACAGCACCTAATTTATACAATTTCCGCCTGATGCTGGTTATCTTGCCAGCCAGGAACTAATGTCCAATTTTTGATTAACTGAAATTGTGCTCAAATTAAGTCAAGAATTTGTTTATTACGTTGCTGGTCCTCTTTTTTTTTTTTTCTTTTTTTTGAATGAAAAGGGTGGAGCCTTTCTCTCTTTGACCAGCAGGTCCAAGGAGTCTCACGAACGGTGTATGTCACCCCTATTACTGCACCAAGGAATAACTATCTCGGCTTGTCAGTTTTTACAAGTAAGCTGCTACTGGCTCGCAAGATGTACTGGTGGCCCATTGGTTTTCACTTGGTGCATGAATTTATGACGCCACTAAATTGCCTGCAGCGTCCTCCTGTCCTCGTGTCACGCGCTTGGACACCCTTGTGCCCACCTTAATTCATGCTAGAATCACAGAGCCACGCTAGACCCATTTTGGTGTTTACGCCCTTGAGCTGGTCACAATTGCCAAATTTGGTTGCACAGACAAATCCAACATGAACCCGTAAGGGTGGCGAGTACCTCTCACTGAGACATGATAATAGGGCAGCACCTGTGCTGTGACCTGCCTTACCTCAATATTCGCCCCAACCTTTCTTGTCGGCTCCAGCGTTTGCTTTCTAGGGCTAGGCTTAAGCCTCGAAGTACTGTGGTTTTTTTCATCTATACCCATTTAGTACACTCACAGTTTTGTTCAATTATAGTGGCCACCAAAGCAAGAAAAATATGCCGAAGTTGCTTCCTGGAATTGATAAAGTCGAGGTAGTAATAATATCTGTAATAGAATGAGAGAGGATATCCTTTGTGCTGCTAATTTGCTGCATCTCCTTATCAGTACGCGAATTTTACCATATCCTGAAAAACCTGACAAATGACTCTGGGCGAGTTTCGCAAAAGGGCTGCATTGTTCGATGACTTGCTTAGTCCTTGAATCAACCTCCAATAGATAGGACTAGAACACGGTGAAGCAAGGCGATTCAGACACTACAGCGGTCGCGCTCTACACATGTACTTACTCCTACGAAACAAGGGAAGCTAAGTGCGGTGTTTAAATAGCAAGGCTTCTCGCTTCTTAAATTGGTCCAGGAATAGGTTAGCAAAATATTTTTATCATGTCTCCCTCTCGCGAGTCTTCCCTATGTGCTTCGCCCATCCATACAGCCGCTTCCCTTTTTTCTACTGATATAAAACAATATCATTTAGAGCTTCTTCGCTCCAGCAATGATCAATCACCTGCCGACGAAATTTCACTGGCCCCGATATTTGTGAGTTCCGCACTGCGCTATCTTGATAACCGATGTAAATCAGGATGTGAGAAAATACCTATGCAATTTGGGCTTCTCGCGGGGTCGAGAAATCGCATATCTCTGGAAAACAAGCAAGTTGTGGACAAGGATGAAGATGTCAACAATGACCCGCGCATTTTTTTCAATGTCACTGCGCCGTCTAGCACGTTTATATGTGGGTCACAAGGTTCAGGCAAGAGCCACACACTATCATGCATTCTTGAAGCATGCTTGATCAAATCAAAGCTGGGCAATATCGTCAACCCCCTGACCAGCGTTGTCTTCCACTACGACACTTTCATTTCTGATTCCTGTGGGTCTCCCTGTGAAGCAGCCTACCTTGCGTCAGATCCTACATTACGTGTGAGGGTGCTATGTGCTCCTACAAACATCGCTAGTATTAAGGTAGGGCTTCAAGTGTATTTTCTGGAAGCTGTGCACCTTGACTAATTCTATATTCCATATTTATTAGAAAACATATAAGAGGTTGAATATTCTGGTGGAACCACTGCAGCTCGACCAAAAGCATTTAAATACTAAACGAATGATGGATTTAATGGCTGTGGGCAAATCTGACACTCCTCTCTACATAGAGACAGTGAAACGCATTCTGCGAGATATGCGCCTGGAGCAGCAACAAAATGGGGGCGGATTTAGCTATGCAGAGTTCAGGAGGAGGGTAGACCAGTCTGGTCTCACACCAGCCCAGATGGGCCCTCTAACCCAACGGCTGGAGGTCCTTGAGAGCTTTATGCCTAGATCCCAAGCTCAACGCAGTGACAAGAAAGAGAAGAACTCCCTGATTGGGGGTACTGACTGGGAGCCTGTCGTGAGTGACCTACGATTTTGGTAGTGCCATTGAAACTAATGACTCCCTTTAGCGTGGTCAGCTAACAATTGTGGACCTTTCCTGTCCTTGCATCACCCCAGAGACTGCGTGCGCACTCTTTAATATATGCCTTGGGTTATTTATTGAACAAGATCCTAACATAGGCCGCGTTATTGCACTAGATGAGGCACATAAGGTAAGAAGTCTTATTAATATTTTGCTGCTTGGACTCACACCCCTGAATTCAAAATTACTAATAGTCAGCAAAACTTACAAGTACATGAGCGATTCCCCCGAAGCGGCAGTCTTTACAGACACCATTCTCTCTGTTGTCCGACTTCAACGACACTTGGCAGCTCGCATTGTGGTATCCACGCAGGAACCGACTATATCACCGGCTCTTCTTAACCTTTGCTCAGTGACGATCGTCCATCGGTTTACATCCCCCGAATGGCTACGGATTCTCCAGCACCATCTTGCTGCGGCGGCGAAGGAACGGGTCCTCGGGAAAAGCAAGATACCAGAAGACAGTGACATGATGCCTTCGCTTTTTGACCAGATTGTCAGATTGCGAGTCGGTGAGGCCCTTCTATTCGCACCAAGTGCAATCGTTGGTATTTGTGATATGGACGCCAACCGCACTGGTTTCTCGAGGCTTGGAGAGGAACACATGCCTATCCGGGTTAGAGCCCGACTGACAGCTGACGGAGGCAAAAGTGTTCTTTCTTTGTAGTACTTCAAATGCTCTATTCGGAAGGGGTTTCTTGTGTATCCCTATCGAGTTGGCTACGTGAGGGATATGTCAATGGTAGTTTATTATGGTGGAACGAGGATGTTATCAAGCACATACGGCCACTGATACGTCCATAATCATATATCACTGAATCTTGTTTTAGTTAGAATTTACGCCTGAGCCCCTTTGCAAAATCCGAAACATTAATTATTAAAGATTGCTCTAATTCGCCCAGCTCTCCTTGATCAAAATAAGCAGCAGAAGGCGGTTCCATTGTCTCTTGGTATAACCATCCGGCTTGGACCTGTTTTACGCTGTCTGGTGTACGCATAAAAACCGATCAGCCATCTGACCAACATCTTATGCAACTAATATCAATCTTCCCTGGCGTCTTCAAACTTGCCCTGGAATTCTGATTATCTGCCTTATTGACAATACTTCCGTTCCTGGAAGTACAACGTTTGTGGGGGCGTAACTTCTACTTTCAGCTGTACTGTATTTGTTACTAGGTACTATTTAGGATGAGTTAAAAATTTACGAACACAAGTAAGAATCTACGGCAAGTATGGGGCCATGTAAGGGGGGAGCTCGTAGAAAACACTTACTAGCCATGACATGTAACGAGCCTGCTGCCTTATTGCACTAACAAACAAATGAAAGGTGAGAAGGACAATTTGACTAATTCTCGGTGCAAGTTGTGACAAATCCAACTCCATGATAGATTGTCGCCTTGCAAGAGTTCTGCCACTTTTCCAACTATCTTTTTTTAACATGCTTGTTTAGTTTAATATATAATATAAATAATTCAAGTATAAATATAAAATAATTCCGCTTTTATATAGAATTTTATAGAAATTTTTATATTATTTTTTTATTTTTATGAAATTAATAAAATCTCTAGATCTCATGACCTTGATAGCCAGAGATTGAATAAATTAAATTATATACTAGTAATATTAAACAGCTAGATATATATATTTAACTTGATTAACTAAAATATCTCTCTCGAAGACTGCTATACCACGCTAGAGTGGCTACATGCCCATTCCAGACCTCCCCGGAGTTGGCCCGGCCAGAGTTTTAATGGCTGGGATATCAGCCGCCGGCGGGCTAGGCCGAAGTAGCTCTTCTAGGTGGCCATAGTAGAGACCCATCGCTATGCACACAGATGCTGCCCTCCCCATATTAGACGCTGCAACACCACCGTGTCGAGTCTCCAATATTCGGATCACGGCGTCTGGTCACGCGGGGCAACATGTTCGCGTGGAACTGCCTTCTAGATGGCGACCAGAGCGCACCAGGCGTTTCTATCTCCGTGGCGCCTGCAGTGCCGGTGATCTTAGCGGTTTGCCCTACGTATCCCGAGTGTGGGTCGACGGATGTTCTCTGGATGAGGATACGGGTTATGCGTCTCGGCTCTGGGATATGGGAATGGGTGCGGACTTACATATTTGGCCTGGGGCGTGGCATGGGTTTCAGATTATAGTCCGGAGTCCGGGTTAGGGGCTATGGCGACGAAGACGCGGTCTGCGTGGCTAAATAGGCTGTTGTGGTGGATGGGTAATGTTAGTGAATAGTGTTCCTGAGAATTCAAGCGGCTGTGCCGACGGTCTTATCCGAAGTTGAGTTGTTAAATGGTATAGCATGTTTAGAAGTAATACCTTGGTTGGTGTGTTTGGTGATGCTATAGGTCCAGCAGAGAAAGAAAACGCCGGTCAGGATAAGGTCATCTGATCTTTTTCATCTATCTCTACAATAGCTTTATGCTCCGCAAACCCGAGCAACTCACAGTATATCTGAGAGGCCGAGGTGGGGTCTCTGGAGTCTTGAAAGGGGGGATTCAGCAATTGATGCATTCCGACTATCACGGAGGGCCTCCCGCTGTGTAGAGTCAGGATCCACTTTAAGGGTAGGCGCCAATTTCGCGGCCTCGACCGGGAGTTCAAGAAATAGACACATTGCCTCCTGATAGTGCACCGCATTTTGATATCTGGCTCGCTTCGCAACGTCAGGATCTGGATTGTTTAAGACCTCAGCGCCCGTGACGTATCCGAGTTGAGTGGATATGGGCTGCCCAGGAGAGTCCAGAGTAGGAATTCTGCAGAGCGTAGGGATTTGTTGTTGGTCAAGACCGCTCAAGCGAACCCAGGAATAACTCTGCACTTTCGGAGAAGTCGCCGAGCTCGAGTAGTACAAGTTTGATGTATATGATGCTTGCAAGTCTACAGTTATCCGTCCTGAGTCTGTCACCCAGCATCTGTATAGGCTGTTCATTCCAGATCGCACGCTAATCACTTTGGGAATAGCCCAACCGGGCATGATGTTGCGATACTTCCTAAAAGGGAAATTCTGAACTATATCCCGGTGGATGAACGAGATTTCGCAGCCATTCTATCGCTCTCGAGAATTTACATTCATAATGCCCAGAGTCCAGGGAATAGGCAATGACAGCTACTGCCAGCGGACTCACGATAGGATATAACTGTCTTTGCCGACCCCCAAACACAACCCAGTCAAGCTTCGATTATTCTCTGCCCATCCCACCAACTACACCCTGTCTTCGCCCAGCTCTCCGAATACCATCCTTTGCACTACGACTCCAAATGGGAATTAGGCATCCATTCTTCTGGAGGAACAAGGCATCCCGTACCGAGTGCAAAAACATGACTTCGCCGCCCGAAGTCACAAGGTGCCCTGGTATCTGGACATCAACCCCAATGGCAAAATCCCTGCTATTACAGATGTATTCAGTGACGGCAAGGAGATTCATATCTGGGAATCTGGTAATGTCCTGAAATATCTCATCGAGCAATACGACCCTACGTTCAAGCTCTCTGGTACCCGCACGGAACCCGGAGTTGGCCAGGAAGTACGAGGAGTTGCATTGCAAGTGGGTGATGGACGGGATGGAAATTGATTCACGGACACTGGGGGTCAAGAAAGGGACAGGTGAATGGGGGGGGTTATCATACGATGGAAGGATTACTATAATTACGATAACCGGCCGGTGGGAGACTGCTTTATCCACACTGTTTGTACGTCAGCAGCGGGGGTTGGCAGGTACCACCAGCTTATGGGAAATCTATGTCTTTAAATCACTAGTCCCAGTAAGACACCATGATGCTTCGGATCAATTGCGTGGTGCAATGATAGTTTATATTCCCATCAAAGTGTACCCGCGACCCTTGACCGATATTCTCGGACTGCGGGTGGATAGAGAGGTATGTATCCTCCGGTTCGGCTGGTGGATGCAAACTCGATATAATTCAGGTACCTCTTATCAATCGTTCGGACGTCCAATTTACTAATGTAAGTAACTACTATCCGGCGCGGGGTATTGCTTATGAATCAGAATCCCTCGCTATCGAAGACGTGATTTCAGTATGTGTGGCATCATTTGGAGCACACCATCGCACCAGGCACACGCATACAAGAAGGACGCACTACCCCTCATACGATGCATGCATCCTCCACGACACTCCCCACCACCGTGACAGACAGACAGACAGACAGACAGACAAAATGCCCACCGAATTCATTAGTCTCACTTTCCCGACTCCCTCGACGGAGATCAACCCTATCCCCAATGCGCCAATCGACCCGGAGTTTCTGGCCCGCTATGCACGCAATCTCGACGACTACGCCTTCAACTATACCCTGGTGCCATATGACTCGTCTTACTTCGACCCGTTCACCGTCGGCGCCACCATCGCTGCCGCCACCAAGAACCTCAAGATCATCATCGCGCTCCGGCCCAACACGCTCTACCCAACCGTCGCCGCCAAGGCCCTGGCGACTCTCGACCAGCTCAGCTCCGGCCGCGCCGTCGTCCACTTTATCGCCGGCGGCAGCGACGCCGAGCAGGCCAAGGAGGGCGACTTCCTGAACAAGACCGAGCGCTACGCCCGCCTAGAAGACTACATCAAGATCCTGCGCCGCGCCTGGGAATCCGCCGAGCCCTTCGACTGGGACAGCCCATACTACACCTTCAAGCAGTTCAGCAACCGCGTGCGGCCGGTGAACGGCACGATCCCCGTCTCCGTCGGCGGGTCGTCCGACGACGCCTACCGCATCGGCGGCTCGCTCGCCGACATCTTCGGGCTCTGGGGGGAACCCCTCAAGGAGACCAAGGAGCAGATCGACCGGATCTACGCCGAGGCCGCGAAGGCCGGGCGGACCGACCGACCCCGCATCTGGGTGACCTTCCGGCCGATCATCGCCGAGACGGAGGACCTGGCGTGGGCCAAGGCACATCGCATCCTCGACGCGCTGCAGGCGACGCGGGCGGCCGGGCAGGCGCGGGTGCCCGCGGACGCGCCGGCGCCGCAGAACGTCGGGTCGCAGCGACTGCTGGAGATCGCGTCGCGCGGCGAGGTGCATGACCGGGCGCTGTGGTATCCCACCGTCACGGCGACGAACGCGCGGGGCGCGTCCACCGCGCTGGTCGGGTCGCCGAAGACGATCGTCGACTCGATCCTGGACTACGTGGATCTGGGCGCGGAGCTGATTTCCATCCGGGGTTACGATAACCTCAACGACGCGATTGATTATGGGCGGTATATTCTGCCGCAGGTTCGGGACGAATTGAAGAAGCGAGAAGCTCAATAAGTGCGACGGCTTTATGTATATACAGTATGAAGATTTCTGAATATATATTCACCCCATGAAGTTAGACCGGATGATAGATTTCTTGACATGAGACATGATCAATGCATGAGTCTTGAGTAACGCACGCGTCGCAGGTAATCCTAGATCCCTTCTGACTGGGTGGGACCTACTTGGTGAAGAGTCGAAGTAGAGCCACACAAGTCTACATACAATCAACCGGCATTTCGTTACAAAAGACAGGTTAGGTAGGAACAAGAAATACGGTCATGAAACGTCGCAACGATATCTCTGGACTAACTCAGGGTCTGGGAAGGAGATTGGCTCTTGTTTCATTACATATATCACTCGCGTTTAGTAACATGCAGGCTCTAACTATCTATCCAGGTATATGTACAGTGTTCGGCATCATGACAAATTCGCAACAAAAACAAACCAGAATACAAGACATATCATATCAATCATTTACCCCCCGACACAACACCTCTAAAACCCACCCAGAGGGTTAGGGTTAGCAATAACCTTCCCACCCTTAACAACAGCGGGGATGCCCGAAAGGGTCGTCAGGGCCGACGCAGCCTTGTAAGCAGCCAGGGTATTCGGGCTGTTGAAGTTCTGGTTGATGACACCGGACATGCCCGCCTGGCAGTGGTTGCCCTTCTGCTGGGCACAGTAGTACCAGATCGGCTTGGTGTCCTTGACGACGATCTGGAAGACGTCGGCGGCCTGGCCCTCCTTGGTGGCGAAGTTGAAGCCGGCGAAGAAGGACGACCCGTCCGCGAGGGGCTGGCACGGCTCGCCGAAGCTGGACTGCGCGACGGTGTGGTTGGCCGGGAGGAAGTGCCACTCGACCACGTCGCCGACCTCGGCGACGACGTTGTCCGGGTCGAAGTGCAGGCCGCCCAGGCCGGCCACGACCGAGTGCGTCACGCCGGTCAGAGTGACGGTCTTGGAGGGTCCTTGCTGGGTGGTGCTGGTGCCGGCCGGGTAAGGGGCAGCAGAAACGGCGGCGACGGCCAGAGCCAGGGTGGTGAGGATACTGAAAGAAGGCATTTTGATTTGAGTCTTGGTTGAGGTTGAGGTTGAGGTTGGGCTTGGAGTTATGCGTGAGGGACTGTGGAAGTCGACTGAGGTGGTTTTGTAGATTGGTAGACTGGGGAGAAGGGGATTGAGATGTTGTGGATGATGGAGTCCGATTTCTACAGGAAATCCAGCGCCTTATATACCAATCCCCCCGGCATCGTGGAGGCTGTGATTACTACCCAGATTTTTCATACCCATCGAGCCGTTTCCATCGACAGCGGTCAAGCAACCGCTAGAGCCTAGATCGAGGACGCTAATTTTGGTCGCCTTGTGGCTGATGACCTGGTCCCGAGCTTCGGGGATTGCTTACAGCCTCAACAGAGCCAGCCTAGCGGCTTCTGATCCCAATCTGGTCATCAGGCATGCTAAATTTATCCCCTGCGATTGGGAGAATAGCTTAGTTTAGGCCACCCGCTCTTACTCAGCCATATCATTCCGGCCTTGATTTCTGATCAAATGGGAGATTTATTTTTCATGGCCCAACTTACTTTTCGAGACCGTGCGGATCTATGACTTTTCCACTGGTTACCGATCTCTTTACACTTTTACTATATGCTTTCAATCTCACTCTCAGCATGTGCATGGTCTCAGTATGTGTATGGGACTACCGACTCTAGGATTGTAAATTTATAATAGTCGTGCACGGATTACTATACACTATATCGAAGTTTCCGCGGCAGAAACATCCGAGGGATGACAGTGTTTATTTTTCATCCGAGGCAGAGCAGGAAACCATAAGGCTGTTAGCTACGCTCGACACGTTGGTTTTCTATTCGTTGATTCCTCAGAATATTAGTAATCTATATATGGAAACCCACCGCTAGCTGTGGCACAGCTAGTCCCTGACCTGACAGATTCTGGATTCTCCAAGAGAAAGCTAATTTCCCATGGCAAAGAGGGCATAGTTCTATCATTTGGCGATGGACTGCGCCTCCTGTACCGAGTCGGAAAGACGCAGCGGCCATTGGCTCTTATTTTTAATCGAGATTACTAACCGGCCAGTCACATGGGTTGCTATTTTAGGTATTTGGGTTAGGACTCAGGCTCGAGGTGAAAACTTTGTTTTTGGCCTTCCTCAATTTAGTTAATATTATAGCTGCTCGCCATTAATATTGGCTCCGGAGTTAAGAATACTAAAGAAGATGGCCCTGTGGTATTACTAGAGTGTGGTGTGCCCAAAAGCTGTGGCCGGAGTGGGGCAGTTTTGGGTCCCCAGAGACGAATAGCTGTGTATAGCCGTATTGGTTGGTAATCCCGTCAGGCTCTCATGCCACAGCCAAAGCTTTCAGTGCACACCTCCATATAATCAAGTATTCCCGACAGGATAATTTGCTGCTCTACTTTCTTTAATGACAACTTTTTCGTTCCTTTTTTATTATCACCTGTTCTTAAATTATCAAGCTGGTGTCTATGCCAGACCTGTGTGGTGAAATACGGGAGAAAAGCAAATAGTTGGCTATATAAAAGTCAAGGAGAAAAGTTCTAATATAAGCTGCTAGTTACTCTATATATTTATTTCCCCAAAGTCACCCATTGTACCCAATTCGTGCCGACGTTTTAAATGGTAACCAAAGAAACGCAAATATAAGCAAATTCTCTCCAAGATTTGAGCCAGAGCCTTTTCAAGTATCCGAGTGGCTTGGTGTTGCTGGCAATGGACTCTCGCCATTCTCATTCCCGAGTCCAAACACAACTATTCCATGCTCTCCAGTGTAGTGCTCCAAGATCTAAGGGCCAGCGCACCTCTCCAGAGTGTTAACTTCATTACCAGATAATCTGGTCCAAATTGGAGGTCAGACTCGAGTTAAGGCTATCCTTGGGCAACAGCGCATCCAAGCGCTCCCTGACATTGGTCGCGCCCACCGTATTGAACTGAATAAATCAAGATAAACAGTGCTTGTCTATCAATATCTGATAGGTTAGCAAGGTATGCCGGTAGTGTCCCCACGAATCTAGTCGCGCCGTGGAACTAGATTAAGCGCACAAGGCAAGCCAATGACCCGCGCCTACTGCGGCAATCCGTTGTCCTCGTAGGCTATAAATTTCTGACGTCATAAGTGCCAGTGCTATCCTGAAGGTTCACACTGGATCACTTCTACTGCCCTGTCCAGCTGCAATAATTAATTATCATTATATAGCACACCCTGCATATCACCCCTCGGTCGCGGGGTATATTCTGCCCGGCCTGGTCATTCCCACCCGAAAGTGCGGACTTCTCATGTGATGATGGCGGAAATAGGAATTATATATTGTTCTAGAATGTTGAAGCCAGTCCCCCGGATGCGCCTAGATCGCAGACCCTAACTGGCGGTGTGTTGTCCGGGAAGGGGCCGGTCTCTTGCTCTTTCAGGATGGCGAACCTCATTATTTGCTATAGTGCTTTGACTCAATTCACCGACTTTTGGTCGCACGAACTTTACATATATCAATAGATCGAAACTCGGAGATCCCTAGTAAGGATATCAGAGCCCTCGAGGATGGTCCGAGTTAATCGCCAAGAAAGGGCAGATAGAGGTTGTCAAGATTGAACATTGTTCAATCTAGAATCCTACACCTGGAGCAGCGCTGCCGAATCCTTGCATGGACAATAGGTAGAAGTAGATCACTGGAGTGAGATGAGCGAGGGATATCATTTCCTGCAAGTGATGCCTAAATCAGTTGATTCTGGAATGGTTCTGGTCCCTCCCCGGCCAGACTGGGACCACGTGTTTCACTTCTCCTGAGAATACCCTTTAAAGTAGTTAAGCAGAACTGGGCCCTATGGCCTCGACTCTGGCAGACGGGTGCTTGCTGAGAAATGGGCCAAAGTGCGCAAGAAATTGATCATAGAGTCATGGGACAGGACAGAGGCTGTTGGGATGACAACATGTTAGGCAATTCCACCACCATTGCGTGTGATTATTGCATTCACAGTCACTATTCCCTGTTTGCGGGGCGGGTTTACCTAATGGAAAACCCCGGAATATGAGGTATTATTACGCCTGCCAAGCGTCGGTGCAAACGGCGCAGCATCCGAGTGGATGTGGAGCGCGCGGTCTAGAGCGGGATGCCGTCACCTGAGAGCTGATCTTGCGGTCTGGTCGACTTGTTACCTAACAGAGTCCACACCACTGGTCTCAGAGACGACAAGTCCACACCACCTAGTCCCCAGAGACGAGAGACGAGAGACGAGAGATCGAGAATATGCCTCATCGGTTGCCCCTGGACCCACTCGTCCTCCAGGAGAAGAGGAGAAAGCTGCCGGGAGAGCGACGGTTAGTGTCGTGCGGGGAAACCTATAAGAATCGCCCGACCACCATCGATCTCTATCTTCGGTATACAACACTCCACGTGCGATGAATCAATTACCAGTATAACCCTGCTCCTCCCCATTTTCCTGCACATCACCATGGCGCTCGAAGCGCTTCCCACAGAGCTCCGATTCCTCATCCTCGAGTCCATCTCCGACGCCCAAACCCTCCACAGTCTCATCCTCGCCTCCAAAACATACCTTGACACATATCACCTCGCTCGAAACCGCATCCTGCACGAGGTCGCCCAGCGCCAACTCAATTTACATGACCTAATCGAACCCCTCACAGCCATCCGATCCATCGGCCTCTATGCCGAGGTCGAATCCGAAAAACCAGCCATTATCGATCTCCTCCATCGCCGATCGACCACTCGTGCAGACGACCGCCTCTTTCCCGAGCAGAGCATAGAACTGCTGGATCTAGGCCGAAAGCTCGATGTCGTCCTCCAGGCATTCTCCGCCCATGCCCCTTGTCCCCGCGAAACAGACCCCAGCGCGTGGCCGCAAAGGTTACCGTTACAATCGTCGTACGTTGCCCGGGCGCGGATCATGCGCTCCCTCTGCCGATTAGAGACCTACTGCAATCTCTTCGGCGGTCGGGAATGGGTGGACGCGCCATCGCCACTCACCTCCCCCCCAGCCGGGCTACCGTCCGCCAAACGCCAGTCCTCCACATGGCACCGCAACTTCACCGTCGCCGAGATGTGGAATCTCATGTTCGCCGCGATGCCCCCATGGGAAGTGGAGGAATTCGGATCCGTGTGCGCTCTCGTGCGTAACGAGTACAGTCGAATATTCGCAGAGATGCGGCAGCAGGGACTCTGCCGAGCGCACCCTCGATGGAGGGCCCTGCGTGCGGCCGCACATGCGGTGGATGCATCGGAGTTGTATCCTAGTGAAGATGGTAATTCCCCCACTCCCCCAGGGCAATTCCACGGGTAACATGCTAATAACGCCCCGTAGAAAATCTTGAGGACTTTAGTATCTACCTCAACCACCTCGTCTCATTAGGCCCCAGTTTCCTGTCCAAGGTCCTGAGCCAGCCCACCCAAGAAGACCGCTGGTCACTTATAGCGATCAACTCGGTTTCCGGCAAATCCGGCTTCAACGACACCGTCGCTGTCATCCGACCGCCATCCGCGGAGTGTATGTGTATCCAAGACGGTATCTGGACCGCACGGGACAGCGTACCTCTGCTCGAGCAGCCGAATAATCGATGGAGGCAGTACTGGTACGGCCAGGCGAGCATGGGCCACCCGAGTCAATCGAATCGACCGGGGACGTCCCCCCGACCGTGGGTCCAAGGTCAGCAATCGGTCCGAACGTTTGGGTACTTTGCCGGGTGGGAATCCGGATACGCGTTGTGGGATGATTAAAATTCAGATACAGATATAGTAATAGCGGTTGGGTGCAGTGGTGCTGGTCGTCGCTGACGTGCCGCCGTGGATTCAAAAGCATGCATATGCAGTTGTTTGATTAACGATGTTGAGCCTTAATATGAACGGGTGATAGCTAATTCAGGATTTAAACCAGCATAATGGTCGATGAGTGTCATACATTTATACTTGAGTAGGAAGTAAAGAATTTTGTCAGTCCCAAGGCTGGTCCACAGCAATTCCACCCGTTCAATCCGGCTATTCACGTTCATTTCTGGGAATGAGGGACCCAGACTAAAGGCGCTGATATCGACCTGGCTGAGCAGCAACTAGTAAGATAGTAGGTTGATATCCTTTTGTGGTGGAGTGGTAATATTCGGTGTTGACAGAAGTTTATTTAAGGATCGCTGTGTAAAAACAAATCCAAGTCGAAGGTGATGTGCAAACCTCCATCACCCACTGCTTCACTAGCTGGGAATCCATTGCTGGAGTGTTATTCCCATGGATAACAACATCTTGTGGGCTCGTGCCTCTATCGAGCCTTAACGCCCAGCATGACGAAATGGCCGCCCGCGGAGAATCATTCTTAACCAGACCTACTCCAACTCGAACTCATGTCGCAATTCCCAGCCATGGCCTCGCGATGCCACCAAACAGGATTCAGCGCCGACCCTAGTGGTTATAGCTTATCTTTGCTCCTCACCAGTCCCCGGGCTAGGGTCGTGTGGCCAATCGTAGCGGGCTGTCAGGGCAATGATACACTCGCCGGCGACGATCACGCAAATGCTAGTATACTAGTATATCCTCGACGCAATACTACGTGTCTGGTCCATCGACTCCCTACTTAAACCCGACCCCGCGCAGGCATCCAACTAACCTGGCTGTGAGCCCTCAACCTCATCGAGCGGGAGTCCTACACACAATGGGGATCTCACGATCGGCCTCGCCCGACAAGCAACCCAACAAGACCGTAACGACAGTGAGCTCCACCGATACCACCCAAGATGCCGATGCAGGTGCCGACGCAGGCCGGCCGCGTCGCTCGTTCCGGTCCTTCATCTGGGACACCGACACGCACCTGAAATCCGCCGAGGAAAAGCGGCTCCTGCTCAAGCTCGACCTCTCCATCCTCTCGATCGGCTGCCTGGGGTTCTTCCTCAAGTACCTGGACCAGGGCAACCTGGCCAACGCCTACGTCTCGGGGATGAAGGAGGACCTCGCCATGGCCGGCAACGAGTACACGTACGCCGGCACGGCCTACACGGTCGCGTACGCGGTGATGCAGGTGCCCAGTACGCTGATCATCCAGCGCGTGCGCCCGAGCATCTGGCTCGCGCTGATGGAGGTGGCGTGGGGCGTGTTCACGTTCGCGCAGGCGGGCATGCACAGCGTGGGCCAGCTCTACGCGTTCCGGTTCCTGGTCGGCTTCTTCGAGAGCTCGTTCTTCCCCTCGTTGCTGTACATGTTGGGGAGCTGGTATACGAAGACGGAGCTCGCGAAGCGGGTCGCGCTGTTCCATATGACGGCGCCGCTGGGGAGTGCCTTTGGCGGGTATCTACAGGCGGCCGTGTATAAGAACCTGAACATGGTGCATGGGCTGGCGGGGTGGAGGTGGCTGTATTTGGTTTGTGGGGTGAGTTGATAGATCGATCCTCGATCCGGGGAAGGGTCGAGCTGGGGTTGCTTGTACTGATGAGTGGTAGTGTATGACTGTCCCCGTTGGACTGGCGACGTATCTTATCCTCCCCGACACGCCGTATACCACCCGGGTCTGGTTCTTGTCGCAGAGGGAACGCGAGCTGGCCGAGGAGAGGGTCCGGAGAGCAGGCAAGGCGCCCCCGGCCGAGATCAATCTGAAGAAGTTCAAGAAGATCCTCAGTTCCTGGAAGTGGTATGCTTTCGTCGCGGGCTACGTGGTACGTACTTCATAGCCCTATGGTCAGATCAGATCTTGAAACACACTGCTAAGCCGAACAGCTGTATGGGTCATCGTGCGGGGGCAACGGGTACTTTGGCATCTGGTTAAAGTCGGAGAACTTCTCGGTCGTCAAGCGGAATGTCATCCCCACTGGAACTCAGTTGATCACCGCCAGCTGTGTTGTGCTGTGGGGGTTCTTATCCGACTACACCGGGAGTCGCTTTGCGTTTGTGGTTATACCTCTGGTGAGTTGGATCTCTCCGCTCCGTGCCGGACCCAAAGGTGGCTGACCGTGGGGGCAGATTTGGGGACTGATTCCAAACGGCATTCTGGCCGTCTGGCCGGCCAGTGTCCCGCTGAAGATGTTTGCCTTCTTAACTATTGGTGGGCAACTCATGACGGCCGTCTTGTAAGTACTCTCATCCTTACCCTAACTCTACCGGGGTGGTGTTCTTCCTAACTTTGAACCCTCCCCAGCTTCTCGTGGGCCAACGAGATCTGCGCCGGCGATAACGAAGAGCGAGCGGTGGTCGTTAGCAGCATGAATGGCTTCCAGTATGCCGTGGCCGCCTGGTTGCCCATTGTCATCTTCCCACAGACCATGGCCCCGTCTTTTCGTAAGTATCCTTCATCTGGCACCCTTGGCGGAATCAGTCCTCTGACTCTCATCTAGGATACGGCTTCCCCGCGACATTCGGATTGGTCATCGCGGCCATCATCGGGGCTCTTGTCATCCAGTTATTGATCCTGCGCGATCGGCGGAAGAAGAAGCACATTGCGGCTCGCAGTGAGGAAACTGGTAATAACGCCGATGCTTCGTCTGATTAATGGCGAGTGACTTCGACTCGTCCTAGAAGTACAAGCGCAGTCATCGTCCTAGTTATGACTGTCTAGGGAGTCAGAAATGGATAACCCCGTTATCGCGTCCTATTCATGTATCCAGCTGCGAAGCTCATGCAGGTCCAGAAGATTCAGTATAGCTAGTGCATTGCGATAGCATGTTACTGTTGAGCATTACGTCTCCCTGAGATACCAGTAGTCAGTAGACCTGGGCTGCTATTTCCAGTGCAGCTGGCTGGAAAGGGTTAAGAGGACCACATGACCGACAATTCACGCTATTGTTCCATTTCTAATAATACTCAGCCTGTAATTGGATCTCTTTAATGAACTGGAAGGTACTGTGATACGGAATCTATTCTGAGCAGGACAGCAAGAGGCAATTTGAGGGGTTTCCTCATTCGCAGTGTATCTGCCTCGATTTGGGAAAGTTAGGGCCAGGTTCCGTGGTTTATTTTCCTCCTGAGGACCATCTCCTCTCCGCCTGGCAATCGTTCATAAATCTCAGGGAAAGTCCCTCTTTCTTCCATACTGGTCTGGCTGCGAGATTCGACGCTCTATTGGTGTCTGAGCCTGTTGGAGGTTCTGGTTACAAGTAAACTTGGGAGAAATTTAATATCAACATGGCCATGTTGAGATCATGTAACTTGGGAATTGCTGTCGTTTAACTGATATTAATGAGATAGAGCTTGGTGAGTTCAATTGTTATGATCATAGCACATGGACTTTGGGATCCCAGTAATGTTCCTAAGGAGACTGTACCCAAGTACAGGTGATATACGAACCAATCAATGATTCTTCAACCTCACCACATCCACCCCCCACCCAGTGTTCTACACCGCACACACATCCGTATGAATCCGAATAAGCACCTCCTGCAACCCAAACAAATGAACAATCTGCCCAAACGCAACCAAGATATGAAAGATCTGATGACTCGCGCCCTGTCTCCGTCAACACGAGGATCCCAGCCAATACAACGCAGCAGGGTCCGTGAGGATGCCGGGACGACTTACAAACAGATCAAACCGATTCGGGAAAAACTTCTCCGGAAACCGGGTAACGTATGCCCCTGTCCCGGTGGCATAGGATAGACAGGTCACGATGAGGCTGGTCAGCGGGATGCGGAGGAGGCCGGGGTAGCCTTCTGTGTAGGCTACGTGGAAGATGGGGCCTAGTCCGCTGGCTGCGAGGAGGATGAAGACGGCGGCTCTGAGAAATCGTTCAAGAGCAAGTTAGTAAGTTAGTTAGTTAGTTAGTTAGTTAGTTAGTTAGTTAGTGGAATAGCCTTGGAGGACTAACCTCCACGGTCCAGCGCGGGGCCCGTCCATGTTCGGATCGAGTGCGATCCAGAATACCGTGACAGCACAGAATACAGTGAGGAGGATATAGGTTGTCTGTAGCGTGGGGTGGCCGTAGAGGCCGAAGTAAGCGACTGAGATGCACGTCGTGGAGATAGTCAAGACAATGCCAAGGTAATCGAGCTTCAAGAAGGCCGTGGCGACTTCAGGGGAATGGGCATTCGTCGCGTGGAAGGTGGCCTAGAGGTCCGAGATGCAAATTAGATACGAACTGCCATAGGATAGGACGAAGGACAGACAGAAAAGATCAAGCATCCCGCTGTCCCCGACACGTAGGTCTGGATGGCGAGGATATCGGAGATCGGGACATCGAACGGCAATTGGGAGATCCAGAGGTCGATGGCGAGCAGCAGCGCCAGGAAGTATACCCCGGGGAGTAGATGGGACCAGGTATTGACGGATTCATTGTGAAGGTAGAATAGGGAGTGGAAGCACCCTCTGAAACTGCCCAGCTGACGGCGGTACCCGTGGAAGATGTACGG
Organism: Aspergillus panamensis; assembly: GCA_027569225.1. NCBI lineage: Eukaryota > Fungi > Ascomycota > Eurotiomycetes > Eurotiales > Aspergillaceae > Aspergillus > Aspergillus panamensis. The sequence goes on along the minus strand of JAPDER010000037.1, from coordinate 158,752 downwards.
GTCCCATTGCATCCAGGCTGGCGCCTCTGCAATATGCAATGTTCGGGGAGGCTGAGGCGGGTCCTGTACTGCGTGTAGCTCTGGCTTGCGCGGGGGAGACGGTTCGAGTAGGTACGAAAAAGTGAGCTTGAGCGAGGCGGCGGCCATGGTGATGGGGAACGTGTATACAGTATACAGCCATGGCCACAGGGCTTCCGATGAATATTAGTATTCTGGATGTAGATTCCATCTCGCGCGACGTGTGTGATGACCGGCAGACGACAGATTGACTACTCTAGAGATGTTCATACGCACACCGGTGACACTTCCCATCTTGGCTCCTCCGAGTAGACCATGCATACGACGGTTCACTGGGATTCTGTCCGGTTTCAAGCGAAGCACGCCTGTCCTAGGACGCCTGACGGCCTAACCGACGGGGAATCGAGGCCCGTAAGCTGGGCTTTGTGACTTCGGCGATATGACTTGAAAGAGAAATCGTGGCAGTCTGTCTGATTGGTGCTGTCGTGAGGTATATTGATAGGAATTGGCAGTGGGCTCGAAGAAGGTCCCTATAGGTAAGGTCTACTTGGAGTGGTTGTACAAACTTGATATCCAGTTCGAGAGTACGAGATATACGGCTAGGTACGAGGACGGGGCCATTACATACCGTATATTACCAGACGTACCGAAAGGTCTGTTCCTGACCATACGATACACCACACAGCAGAGTCTGTCTCTTCTCACCAATGCTCAGCAGACAGTCTCTCTCTTCTCTTCTATTCTCTAACCGAAGGACCGAGGCCCCTCTCTGTCAGCCACCAATCCTGCCTACTCTACCTATTAGTGCTGGTAATAAAACGCTGGATGACCCCCCGTTTCTTCCTACATCTCACTAACCTCATCCTCACCATGCCGCCCTCCTGCAAGATTGCCGTCATCCAACTCTATGTCAAGGAAAGTCTAAGTTTATTTCGGCGGCGCCTCTCAAAGGATCCCCCCTCCTCCTCTCAGGGAAAGCATAACACGAGAAATGCAGCCGTTTTCTTTTCTGGTTCTCTGCAGCCACGCTGTCGTGACTAACCGCATGTAGCCCCTCAAACCGGCAGACAACTTCGCTCGAGCCGTGCGATTCATCCGTGACGCCGCCGCGCAAGGCTGTCAGTTGGCGGTGCTGCCGGAATTCCACCTGACGAACTGGGTCCCGACCGACCCTCGATTCGCCGCCCTCTGTGATGACTGGGAGTCCTATCTCCGCCGATATCAGGAGCTCGCGAAGGAGTGTAATATTTGCATCGTCCCGGGGTCGATAGTGCGCCCGATATCAGATTCCCTACCACCATCATCATCGTCATCTTCTTCTTCTTCTTTAGAGGGAAGAGATTCCCCCCCGCCATCCCCAATGCTCGAGAACGTAGCCTACTTCATCTCCCACACGGGGGAGATTCTCGGCTCCTACGTGAAGAAGAACCTCTGGGGACCCACGGAGCGAGCCTACCTCCGGTCCTCCAAGGACACCCCCCACCGCGTCATCTCGACCCCACTGGGCCCCATCGGCCTGCTAGTCTGCTGGGACCTGGCGTTCCCCGAAGCCTGGCGCGAACTGGTGTCGCAGGGGGCCAAGATGATCATCGTGCCCACGCTGTGGACGCGGACTGGGGCGTCGGAGGAAGGCCGGCGGCAGAATCCGTCCGCGCCGTCGCTCTTCCTGGATAGCATGCTCACGGCGCGTACCTTCGAGAATACCTGCGCGGTGGTGTTTGCCAACGCCGGGGGGCCCCCAGGACGGAACTACTGCGGTCTCTCGCAGATTACCATCCCGTACGCGGGGCCGCTGGTTCGCTTGGGCACCGCTGCGGAAGGCATGGGCGTGGCGACGCTTGATTTGGCCGTCCTCGACGCGGCCGAGAGCAATTACGCCATCCGGGCTGACTTGGCCGATCCCGACTGGCACTACCGGCATACACGACGTGAAGGGCCCAATGGGAAGTTGTAGATAGATGGACCGGTAAACAGATTGAGATTGGCTTTTCGCGGGGTATGACATGACAGGACAGGACAGGACAAGGAAGGGTTAGCAGGTAGATGTGGCAGAAATAGAGACAATACGAGATGATCCCCATCTTGCATGGCTGGCAGTGACCCAGAAGGTCAATTCTCCGGTTTCCGATAGCCCAGCCAAGACGTAGTGGGGAGCATAGCACCCGATCTTCCCCGGATACCCTACCCGCGGTCGTCGCGGCACTAATACGTGAAGTCTGCGCCAAAACTCGGCTACTGCATCCAAGTTTAGCAGAAAGACCCGACTCGATCTGTGATGATCAGCCGTTGAACAGAGGCAGGCCTAAGTGGGGAGGTCCAGACTTTGTTTGAAGAATGTGCCCCACTACCTAATCAGGAATCAGGATAGAGTTACCTAGTACGAGGTCGAGATCTTCGGCATTTACTCAGACTCCGAGGCAGCCGCCAGAGCGCCCTCGGCAGCTCCGGACGGTCGTGAGACGGGATTGGCTGCCCGCTGACTCGTTGGAGATAATGCGGTTGCATGGGATGAGATGGCTGGCCTTCAGGATGCCGGGATCGCAGGATCGCTTCTCCGCGGTGACTAGCTGCGTGACGTGCAAAGTACGGATCCTTCGGGGTCATCACACTCAGCCTTTCTTCTTCTTCTAGTACTACTACTACTACTACTACTACTACTACTACTACTACTATCAGACCTTCATCTACACCATCGGCGTGGATAGGAAGAATTGACCTGTCTTAGCTAATGCATCAAATACGAGCTTCTTGCATATCACGTCCTACCAACTCGAAGGACCGGTTACCGCTACAGCTACCGAATCTAATCGCAGTTCTCCTTCTGAAACCGCGCCTTCATGGGGCAGATATCCCTTCCGGGGTTCTGGTCCCCATCCGGGAAGGGTCGTTCGATCGTATATCCAACATGACGAGACATGCGGTCGATCAACGCGTTCGACTCGGGCGAGTAATGCTGTGCCCGGGTTAATTCCTTCCTCGATCCAAGACGGGGAGACTCAACGCACCGGAGCTTCTCTGCGCTCGTAGTTCCTAGGTATATCTTCGTCCAGGTAGAACGTTTTCACATCGTCGACATACAGCGTTGTGCGGCCGTGTTTGCCGAATTTCCCGAGGACTCCCGCCATGTTCGTATATTGGGCGCTGCATCGGTCAACACGGGCCTCTTTCCGGCCGGTGAGACAGAGTAGACTAGAGTAACTTACAGAGAGCAGATGGCACCCTGGTTTCCAAAGACAAACCCCGGGTTCTCGGCCTTGCTTTGGTTGTGTCGGAGGTGGTGGTGCTCCGCCATATCCTCTAGGGAGAGGGTCTCGCCGTCCTTGGAGAACGATAGCAGGGACTCGAAGAGGGTCATGTTGATATTGACATTATCGCCTACCGCGCGGTCGTTGCGGGTGGGAGCTGCCGGACAGTTGATGACGGATTGCACCTCGTCGTCCTAGATTCATAGTTGAGTTGGATATCTCGATATAAAGGAAGGGAGACTTGCGTTGAAGTGGTCCAGGTCAATGGTCTCGGGCCATCCGTGCATGGCGAACGTCGGGGCCAACACCAACATGCTCTGTCTCACTCAGTATCCGAGTTGGACTCGGTCTCTCGTTTTAACGAGACTTACATTGTCATCGCCAAAATTCCATACCCTGCGGACAGCGTGTGCCAGCTCCGCGTAAGTGATATTTCTCCCACTCCGATTGATGTACCCCCGATTCGCCAGGGCATTCACAGCCGGGCAGGACGAGCGGCGGTAGAACCCCTCTTCCCCGGAGCCATTGTGATGTCTCTCGTAATAGTTGATGGCTTCGTCGATGTGGAAGGGCCCCTTCTCGGGCAGGATATGGGCCGGAGTCGGGATAAAGGGGTCATTCAAGCCAAAGCCGCGGTCGTTGTTGCTTTCCTGGAGGACTCGCTGGTGGTATTTGGTAGCAAAGTCCCAGTCAATCCAACGACCATCGACGTGGATCGGAGTGAGTAGCAGAGACAAGAGACCGATTAGTTTCATCTTGGGGAGACACAGGATTGAGGATGGGCGACAGTCCCACGTAGTCTGCTGTGAGACTCGGCTCCGATATAAGAATTTCGCCTCAGACGTAGCGTCTATGACATGACGAATCCCCGCCGCACCGTTGTCGGCCTCATGGAGGTTCAGACTAGTCACCGATGTCTGGATGGCTGGCAGGGAGTGGCATGTTCGGTCTGATACGTAATTTACAAATCCGCTCGCGTATTTCAAATACGCTTCCCACCTCAAGTCGAACAGGGGTTGCTATAGAGCATATCTTGGAATCTGTACTTTGTACCCTGGTGGCCTGATAGTGAGCAATGAGATCTAATTACAATAGTGCTTACTAGTAGACGAAAAGGAGATTCTGGGAGGGACTGGCGATTGGTGGGCACCGAAACGGGTGGTGAGGGACTATATAGATCTTGGGAGTTGACCTGGGACACCACTTGTGGCATCACGACTCACAAGGACTTGGAAGGATCGATCAACACAATGGCATCTTCGTACCGTTCTACTCTCTGTTCCTTGTTCCTATTCATTCATTCTGCCGTGTCTCTCCCCGTTGTCCCTGGACAAACTGTCTTAGGAACGTCGGTGGTTCCCGGTGACGATGTCATCAACTACACCCTCCCCATGTTCGATACCAAGCCGTGGGAACGGGTGGATGAGATCCGCCTGGCGCGTGAGGGATACCTATACGGCCCCCCGTTGCTCGGGAACACGTCCTTCTTCCCTACTGGGCCCCTTGGAGACGCAATGGTCGCCCGAGATAGAGCGCAGTGGTTCCAGGATGTGGAATATGTCACCCACAACGTGTACCCGGAGTTGGAACAGGCTACCAAGGCACTTATCAAGGTCTGCACTCCTCCTCACCATCTCCGCGTATTACAATAGCTAATCGACCTAGGCTGGGGGCATCCGTTCTCTGTCCAGCTACAAGGTGCTCTACGAAGGCCAGTGGGCCTCGACCCTCCCCGATGGCGTCGCCCCCGGGATGCTGACCAACTGGACGCAAGACCTGCTCTTCTCCATGGAGCGGCTCTCCATCAACCCATATGTCGTCCGCCGTCTCCACCCGTACAAGGACGGGTTACCCTTTGCCGTCGAGGACCAGGTCGTCCGACATCTCGCGGCCGGTCGAACCCTGGATGGACTTCACCACGACGGACGACTCTTCTTCGCCAATCATTCCTACCAGGCCCCGTATCCGAAGACCCCAGGACGATGGACGGCCGCCTGTACGGCCTACTTCTTCATCCATCCGCTCTCGGGCGACTTTCTCCCCTTGGCCATCAAGACCAACATGGGGAGCGACCTCACCTACACGCCGATGGACGACGAGAACGACTGGCTGTGGGCCAAGATGGCCTTTGACATGAACGACCTCTTCCACTCGCAGCTGTATCATCTGGCCAATACGCATGACGTGGCCGAGCCGGTGCATCAGGCCGCTTTACGGACGGTCAGCGCCCGCCACCCGGTTCGGGGTTATCTGGATCGACGTAAGTACTCTTCTCCCGCTTGCGTATTTTGCCAGATACAGTCTTTTCTGGGGTAGAGTATCTGACCCCCCCGACCCCCCCCCCCCCCAGTGATGTACCAAGCATACGCGGTGCGACCCATCGGCGAGGAATTCCTCTTCAACGAGGGCGGATTCTACGATAGCTCGTTCGCGCTGCCCAACTTGGCCGGCAAGAAATACGCCACCGAAGCCTACTGGGACCACGCCGGCCATTTCCGCGCGACCAATTTCCACCGCGACATCGCCGAGCGCGGGCTGATCCACTGCGACTACGGGCCGCCGCTGGCCGCGTTCCCCTTCTACGAGACGGTGGCCCCCATGGTCGCCGCCATGGAGGCATTCACGCGCGTCTTCGTGGACACGTACTACCCGGCGGACCGACTGCTGGAGCAAGACCACGAGGTGCAAGCGTGGATCATCGAGGCCACGGACGCGGCGCGGGTGATCGATTTCTTCCCGGCGCCGTTACTCCAGCGCGAGCACCTGGTCGCGATTCTCTCGCACATCGCCTTTCTCTCCGGGATCGCCCACCATGCGCTCAACGGGGCGACTGTGGGCGAGGCCGCGGGGATCCTCCCGCTGCATCCGTCGTCGTTTAGTCGTCCGCTCCCCGAGACGAAGGGTAGTATTGACTCGCTGCTCCCGTATCTGCATAATGAGACCGAGGCGCTGAAGCAGGCGTCGCTGCTGGTGCGGTTCAACCGGCCGCGGCTCGACGCCCAGCGGGGGAATCTGCCGTATATGTTTGCATCGTCGAGCTTCTTGCTGCCGACGGGGGGGCCGATCGAGGGGGCGGAGAGGACGTTCCGCGAGACGATGATGGCCATTAGCGATGAGATTCGGGCGAGGGGGTTTGATGAGCGGGGGCTGTCGATGGGGATGCCGTTTATTTGGCGGTCGATTGATCCCAGGAAGATCCCTTACTATCTATGTGTGTAGGGGAGCGCTAGATATCTAGATATAGTGTTGGTGTGTGTTGTATGTTGTGGTTCATCAAAGGTTAGGAGGTATATACTTCGTATATAGTGATATCAACATGCAAACAGGATTACTCGGTCCACCAGGAAAGTCAAAGCTTCGCCTCCAGTTTATCCCCACGGTATCCATCCCAGATGCGCTTGATCGCCTCTGCATATCGCGACGGGTCCTGCGGCATGTGCTGACAGTGTGCGGTGCCATCAAAGAGAACCTCCTCGACCCGCCAGCCCTTGTCTCTAGCTTCGTCAGCGTGATCCCACACATCGCGCCAGTCGGTCAGGGCATCCTCCTTGGAATACATGTAGCAGACGCGTCCGGGGGTGACTCGGTCTTCCTCGGTCGTGGAAGCCACCGTCTCCTCGTCAAGAAGAGTGCGCCGCATGAGACTGGCCGGATTCTCATTCCCACAGGCGATCCAGGTGTACAGCAGGACCAGCAAGCAGTGAACCACCACCGACCCCACGGCCCGACTCGACGGGGGCAGCGAGAAGACCATCGCATTGTACGACTTCCAGTACGTGCCTTTGGCCGGGGTACTGTCCAGCACGAGCCCGACCAGCGGCACCGGCTGGGAGACGGTGTCCCGGAGGGCAATCAGCAGCTGAGTGGCCGTGTTGGTGCCGCCGTTGGAGAAGGTGTGCAGGAGAATGCGAGGCGGCTCGGACGGGGTACTTTTACTCTCGTCCAGGGTCTCCCGGACCACGGCGACGGCCGGGCGAATGAGTCGACGCTGGCGGGCGTAGCTACTCACCAGAATCGACACCTCGGATTCCACCAGCAGGATGCGGGCGTGCGGGGCCACCGACCGGTGCAGCTCGGCATATTTGGCGATGTGCTTGGGGGACGCGCCCAGCCAGGTGCAGAGGATGACCAGCTGGCCGGGCAGGGGCTTGTCGGGGCGTAAGAGGCTGGTGCGTGGAGCCAGGCGCGTAAAGCGGGGAGCGACCCTGGTGAGGATTAATAATAATTCGATGTGATAAGTCGACAGCTTACATGTTGCTTTCCGTTCTTTTTCGGATCTGGTGCGTTCTTTGTTCGTTTCTTGGTCTCCAGCTTTGCGAGAGAAGGCCCCCTTCTTATAGGGTTCATTCCCTTCTGTCTCCGAGACACCCTCCCTACTCTCTGCTATCCCCTGCCATTACTAGGAATACATTCCCTTCGGTTTCCGGTATTATAGGAGGTGTCTCTTCCAATGGCCACTTCCCAGGTCTCCCCCGAGAATGAACAACAACCCCCGACTCCTCCAAATGGCGGCCTGGCAGCGTGGTGCGCCGTCGGCGCCTCCTTTCTTCTCTTTCTCACCACCTGGGGGCTCTCCACCGCGTTCGGCGCTTTCCAGAGTTACTACCAGAATGACCTCCTCCATGCCAGCTCCCCGTCGCGCATCTCCTGGATCGGCACCATAAATGCCTTTTTCCTCATCTCGACGGGGGTCGTCGCCGGCCCCCTCTTCGACCGGGGATACCTGCATCACCTCATGATCGCGGGCTGCTTCCTCACCACCTTCGGACTCATGATGCTCAGCTTATCCACCGAGTACTACCAGGCCTTTCTCTCCCAGGGCGTCTGCTGTGGGCTAGGCAGCGGGTTGATCTACGTCCCGGCGCTGACCCTGGTCTCGACCCTCTTCACCTCCAGACGGGGCATCGCCGTCGGACTCGTAACTTCTGGAGCCAGCGTTGGTATGCGTCCTCTCCTCTCCTCTCCTCCCCCCTCACCTGAAACGGAGACTAACCTCGCAGGCGGGGTCCTCTTCCCCATCATCTTCATCCGCCTCCAGCCACGGGTCGGATTCCCCTGGACCGTGCGCACCATGGGCTTCATCCAGCTCGCATGCTCCGGGGTCGCCGTCCCGCTACTGATGGCCACCACCCAGACCCGCCGCAGTCCCCCCCGGCAGCTCATCCACTGGCACGCCCTGAAGGAATGGACGTTCAACGCCTACGGGGTCGCCAATTTCCTCATGTTCATGGCCTACTTCATCCCGCTCTTCTACGTGCCCGTGTTCGCCGCCGAAGCCCTCCACGCCTCCCCCGATCTCAGCATCTATCTGGTCTCCATCATCAACGCGACCTCCGCCGTCGGCCGCATTGGCTCGGCCCTCCTCACCCGCCGCGTCGGCGCCAGCCCCATCCTGCTCACCAGCGTGGTGGCCTCGGCCGTGCTCCTGTTCGGCTGGGTGGGCATCCACTCCGTCGCCGCGTTCATCGGGCTCTGCGCGCTCTTCGGCCTCTTCTCGGGGGTCCTCATCTCCGCGAACCCGCTCGTCATCGCCCACCCGGTCGTCACGCCGACCCCCGCTGTCTTGGGCACCCGCCTGGGGATGCAGTGGTTTGCGACGAGCCTGGGCGTGCTCATCGGGGCGCCCATCGCCGGCGTCCTCGAGGGCCACGGCGGCGGGAATGGCTTCCTGGCTCTGCAGACCTTCAGCGGCGCCGTGATGGCCGTCGGGGCGGCGTTCCTGCTGGTGCCGATGATGGCGGTTTGGCGCTTCGACAAGAACCGGGGGAAGGCGTAAGGCAAACATACCTTAGTACCTTGGTACCTAGATAGGCACTACTAGCAGTAGTAGCAGCATGGACTGTCCTGGACTGGACTAGGCAGATATTAGGCCACGCAATGCAATGCATTTCATTTCGTGCTTCCGAATCTCTCCGTGACGACGCCTCTTCGATAGAGAGATAGAGAGATAGATAGATAGATAGCATAGCTGTCAACGCCGAGAGTACATGCCCTGCCCCACGAGGGGCAGATGAGACATGACAAGCCTGACTCAGACCTAGTAGTCAGAACGGCCAGGTTATCGGCATCCCCGATACAAGCAGTCGGTACTTTGTTCTGGTCCGAATTGGCATCGTCGCCCCCGTGTGGTAATGGTAATACATGACTACTGATTACCAGCAGTACCGGGTCTCTCTTACGATACCTTACTTTACCACACGATACTTTTCCATACCATACCATACCATATCAACAGCCCTAACTTATACCACCACAATCGGCCAGACCAGTGGCATCACGACTTCTCCTAACAGCCCACCCACCCTCAGGCAGCCCAGGCAGGCTATGCGATATGTCATTCGCTATGACTCCCATGTCCTGAGGAGGGGTATCGGCAGACTGCTAGGTAGGTTCAGCTGCATACCCTCCTTCCCAAGACGGAAATGCCTCCTATCCCCTGCGTTCTAGGCCGGGGCAAGATATGATATTCCCATCCTCGTATTCACACGGGTAGGTATGCAATCCCACTCGAAGACCTCGGCTGGGATGGTGAGGAGGGGAGAGATACCATCGGACATGAAGCTCAATCCGGGTAGATGAGATAGCCAGTCCCTTCTCGAGCCCGGATCAAGTCTGATTCTAGCTATGTGCTCCGTCTCGTCGATGAGAGGAGGCTTGCCTGAGATATGACACGGAGAGAAGAGAAACGGACAACGCCGGGTCAGAGGGTGAGGGTGGGTTACCCCACTTTGCGCAATGCCAGGTTATATAGGATGGACGAACGGATTGATGGGGGGGAGTGCTATCCTACCTACCTCTAGGGCTTGCTTCCATCTTACATACTTTTTTTTATCTTTTAGGCTCTGTTACCTATTCTAAGGGGGAAAAAATGGATCACTTCAAGGCACTCGTTGACGTGCCTCTCCCTCCTCAGGTCATCTCGGCGGTCAACTCGGCTCTCAGCAGGCCAACCGCCGTGGTCGGGGTTGCCTGTGTGGTTCTGTTCTCGCAGCTGCTTCTCTGGACTGTCCGGTACGCCCGGAGCAACAAGAACGGGCTCAGGTCCATCCCCGGTCCGTCCGGGTGGCCGCTCATAGGAATCGGACTGGACCTGCCGTCCCGTCCTCGGGAGCTGCTGGGCTCCTGGGGGGCCAAGTTCGGGGATACCTTCAAGGTGCGCGTGGGGTGGTACGACTGGGTGTTTTTCAATAACCCGGATGCGGTCAAGGAGGTGTTTGACCGACAGGTACGCCACCCATCCACCCACTAACCTGGGTTTCCAGGAGAATCATTCCACTGGACCGAGACGGGCTGACAGGAATAGGCCGCCGTGACATCCGGGAAACCTCCTCTGCCCATCGCGCAGGACTTCTGTCTCCGCGGCGACGGCGTGCTCCCCATGACGTACAACGCCAAGTGGAAGCGCCTGCACGTCTTCCTGAAGCAGCTGCTCAACGCGCGGGCCTCGGCCGAGTTCATCCCCAGCCAGGAGTTCGAGATCAAGCAGCTCCTGGCCGATCTGAGCGGCGAGGCCGGCAGGAACAGCACTGACTTCTACATGCATATCCGCCGCATGACCTTCTCCATCGTCATGACCTCGGCCTACGGGCAGCGCATCCCGCAGTGGGACTGCCCGGAGGTCCGCGACGTGTACGGCAACATGCGCATGCTGTCGATCATCCTCCGCCCGGGGGTGTTCTGGATCGACGTGTTCCCGCCGCTGAACTGGCTGCCGCGGTTCCTGTTCCCGTCGTGGCCCGCGGCCAAGCTCATGGCGGCCAAGATGCACGGGAACAAGATGCGCCACTGGAATCACCTCAAGGAGCGCATCGCGCGGGGCAACGCGCCGGAGTGTTTCGCCAAGGACCTCCTGGAGTCCAACTACCGGGAGTCCGGCCTGGAGGAGGAGACGGTGTCGTGGCTCGCGAGCGCCGTGCCCGAGGCCGGCGCCGAGACCACCGCCAGCGCCCTGAACGGCCTGATCCGGTACCTGGCCATGTTCCCGGAGGCGCAGGCCCGCGCCCACGAGGAGGTCACCCGGGTGCTCGGCGACGGGCGCCTGGCGACGCTGGCCGACGAGCCCCGCCTGCCGTACATCAACGCGGTCATCAAGGAGACCCTGCGCCTGTGCCCCGTGGCCACGACGGGCCTGCGCCGCATGGCCGACGGCGACGTCAAGTACCGCGACCACGTCATCCCCCAGGGCACCATCCTGCTGGCCAACCTCAACGCCCTGCACTGGGACCCGGAGCGCTTCCCGGACCCCTTCGCCTTCCGGCCCGAGCGCTACCTGCACCATCCCAAGCGCTCCGCCGTGTACGCCGCCGGCGGCGACGTGATGGGCCGCGACCACTTCACCTTCGGCGCGGGCCGCCGCATCTGCCCCGGCATCCATCTCGCCGAGAACGGCCTCTTCCTGGCCGTCTCGAACCTCATCTGGGCGTACGAGTTCCGGCCGCCCCTGGACGAGACGGGCCACGAGGTGGCCCTCGATCTCGGCGATGAGGGGTTCCTGGAGGGCGCCATCCGCGTGCCGAAGCCGTACACGGTGCGGATTCTGGCGAGGAATGAAGCCCGCGCCCAGCTCATCCAGGACTCGTGGAAACAGGCCCAGGTGGATGGATATGTGTTGCGGGGGGTGCATGTTGATGCGGATGGGGGGGTCCGGGGGGTAGCCAAGACTGCAGCTTAGTCGTTTACTCGATCATGGCTTTGACTTGGGAATTTTGTTTCTACTTCACTGATAAATCCATTTCCAAGAGGGAGTCTGGATATCACTAGGTTTATGCGCATTAGCCAGTATCTCCACCGTAAGCCACTGAGGCCACCCTCCTACCAAGTCATTCATTTATTGTATGTACGCACTGCGTTTGCATTCCTCAACTGAGTGTATCCAAATATATCGACGGGCGTACAACTCTCTCCCACCAAACCATAAGCTTAAAGCTACCATACCTAATACCTACTCACGAGCAATGCCACTACCTAACGCACCGCCCCAGATCCCACGACCGGATCAGCCTCAGCCTCTCAATATGAACCAGGATATCTAATTGAACAAGATATCATCTCCACCGCTGGCTGATCCCAACCTGATTGGCGGGGTGGAATCCCTTCCCTGGGCGGCGGCGGACTAGCGGCTTAGTCCAGGTATTAATAGATTAATCGCCCTGTGGCGGGCGATCGTGCAACGGCATAATAATCGAGACTCGACCTCCTCTCTAAAGGATGGTATTTGATTCATCAACACGAGGTCCGTTCCGTTCCGTTTCAAGATGATGCGAAGTGCCTGTGAGCCTTGTCGGTTTCGCAAGCGGAGGTGTGATCGACGGATCCCCACTTGCAGCCTGTGTGAGAAGTATCGTATCTACATCTGGACCCCGGGTCTGCGGCGGCCATGCTGATGGACGAGTGACTAGGCGGTCGGTGACCTGTTTCTACAGCGCGTGTCCGACGCAGACGCTCCAGACGACGGACCCTCGGCTCGAATCGGGAGAGGTGGTGGATGGGTTGTCCGATGCAGGGCTCAGCCAAGTAGCCACGGACCGCATCTTCTACGCCTGGACAATCCGCACCCCGGAGATCCCCCAGAGTTACCCCGTTCCCTCGCGCTGGTACATGCCGACCTTGGTCCGACAGTGTGAGTGGCGTTTCCAGCATCCATCCCCGGTCTGACAAGGCCGAGAGTCGCTGACATACCAGGGCATACATAGACTGTGAGCGAACGAGGTTTTCCGCGGCTGGGACGCCTGTGAATCCCCCGAGGAGTACCAACCTCGCGCACTTTTTGCAGAATGTTTGGTTTCCGCACGCCCTGAACGACCCCGGTATGTTCCACGCCACGCTGTTCGCGGGGTCCTCGTTCTTCGATCTCCTCCGCGGACAGAAGCCGAGCTTCATCACGATCTTTCACCAGAATGCCGCAATCAAGGAGATCAACAGGCGGCTGTCGGATCCCAGCACGGCGTTGGACGACTATACCATTGCGGCGATCACCCCGTTGGCGTTTTTCGCGGTACGCTGGCCCCCGATCTCCCTTCTCGTGGAGCTGCTCCTGCTTCCTCTTAAAACTAACTGCCCAGAGTCTCCACGGGGATCGATCGTCGGCGGACGTCCACTATGCCGGGTTGCGCAAGATGACGGAGCTGAGAGGGGGGTTGGATAAGCTCGGGATGGACGGACTGGTGACGGCGATGATCCTCATGTCAGTTTCTCCTGGCAGCCTATCCGGTTGGTAGACGGAATACTAAGCCACCTCCAGGGGCAAAATATCGTACGCGGTGGTCTTCGACCTCGACTCCGCCTACGCCTGCTTTGAGCGGCCCACTGTGCCCCCCGTCGGCCTCGAATGTCGAATACTGCGTAGCCAGGAGAAAAGCCCCACGTCGACGAGTAGCGCCGCCTGCAGGGTGAAAACCCTGGTCCAGGGAGTCTACAACTTCAAGTATCAGATCCTCAAGGGAATCACCCCCGACTCGCCCTCGTTCAGCTACCGGGAGATGGACCGTGGCTTCCCCGATCCGGCCGAGACCCCCGATCCGGTTTATTACTGCTGCTACCAGGCAGTCCTGATCTTCTGGCTGCTGGCCAACGGCAACCAGGGCTCGCCGATGTTGAGATATAACCTCAGCCAGACCGTAGGGCTGTTGAAGGCTTCGCTAGCGCTGATAGACGAGGAACTGTGGCTGCAGCATCTGCCGGAGACGTATATCTGGGTGTGTATGACGGGGGCGGCGGCCGCGGAGGACGAGAAGTCGCGCATCTGGTTTTACGTCAAGCAGGCGCTGGCGTTGAAGTCGTTCAATGATGTGACGTTCCTAAGAGAGTTTTGGTTGCATTTTTGCTGGTTGCGAGATCGGCGGTTGAACGCTTGCAGGGGAGGGGAGTGAGCGGTTGTTATGTACTTCAACGTGATACCAAGAAGACATCGGCTTCATCCTCCACTGATATTTCATATCCCTTTTCCCTTTTAATTCTGGGTGCTGGCACTCAGCATCAGCGTCTTTGTATGGAGCAAGGCTTTGCAAGACTAAATCGGGGGGAACTTCAAAGTCCAGGCCAATGTCGAGTGAATTAAGTCAAACAATCTTAGCAGAGTTGGTACCATTTAGACTTGTCAGGCATTCCTAAGAGCATATCAGCGATCACTTATAAGAATTCCATCTCCCAGCCAAACCCTGATATGCCCTACTCCGCCGCTAAAAAAGACACGGACTAGCCCCCGCTAGTGCAGTTCTGTTCTTCCATCAGTATCGTCTATTTCAGTAACCCTGAGCGAGCAATTTAACTAGTTCCAGGTGGCAGACAGCCAAGATCAAGTTAACATGAGCATGCGAAGTATACTCCATGACCCTACTAACACTGATCATTACATTTAGCTATTGCAACCCGGTTGGCGCTTATCAAGATTTGGTCAGCCAAGATAATCATTATCAAAGTCTTGGTTGTTTCTCGTTCTCAAGGTCAGCCAATCTCTCTGCTTTGAGCCTGTCTGAGTGCTGACTGGTGATTAGCTTATGCTGATGAGGGTTTACATTCACATACTACGCCTCCCTCCCGATCTATATATTGATCGGCTCTCAACCCGACTCTACTACACGGAAAGATACATCACCTCAGACCCCCCTAATCGACTGGAAACCTCCAATCCTCACCATGGCCACCCCCAGCTCCGATATCCTAGCCGCCCTCGCCGCCCGCCGCTCCTACTACACCCTGCAACCGCGGTCCCCCATCCCCGACGCCCAAATCCAATCCATCCTCAGCGAAATCATGCTCAAGACGCCCTCGGCCTTCAACTCGCAGACCACGCGCGCCATCGTCCTCCTCAAATCCGAACACGACAAGTTCTGGGAACTCGTCAAGGCCGTCCTCCTCGCCAAGATCGGGCCCGAGCGGTTCCCCAAGACCGGCGAGAAGCTCGACTCCTTCAAGGCCGGCTACGGCACCATCCTCTTCTACGAGGACCAGCCCACCATCGCCGAGCTGCAGGCCAAGTTCAAGTCGTACGCCCAGCATTTCGACGCCTGGTCGGAGCACACCAGTGGCATGCATCAGCTTCTCGCCTGGATTGCGCTCGAGGCCGAGGGCTTCGGGGCGAACCTGCAGCATTATAACCCCATTATCGACGAGAAGGTGGCGGCCGCGTTTGAGGTCCCTGCGACGTGGAAGCTGCGGGCTCAGCTGGTGTTTGGCCTTCCGGAGGGGGAGACCCCGGCGCCGAAGGAGAAGAAGCCTCTCGAGGAGATTCTGAGGGTTAGGGGGGCGGAGTAAAAGGGATTAAGAGGTCATTAGATAATAGATAATAGATGAAATATAAGCCAGGGCGCAGGTGTTTTTTGGCCTGTAATGACTCAAGGACCATCCACGGATAACAACCGCATAATAACATTCTGTCTTGTCTTCCCGGGTCTCTAGCACGAGGAGAGCTACTTCTTAGGTAGGGATTAGTATCTATCTTTCGTGGTGGGATATCCAGGGATACCATTTGATTAATATTTGTACAACCTGCCAAGTAACTGTACAACAACTCAATAACTCCTCCATCTGGGCTGCGCCATGTGGGCCAAAATATGGAGTGAGCAAGCAACTTATTGGCTGCTATTATCAGGCGCTGTCGCTTATGTAGATCTTTCCAGTGGCCATCACCAACTACCTAGGTACCTGTAGACCCAGGACCTTATTTGTCATGATGACATGGAAAATGTCGAGGCTTCTCCCAGCCAGCTAAGGCTAGGGATTGATAGTCTAGCTTCGGGAGCGACAGGTTAATGCAGCCAACAGGTGATGATGATACCCAGTGATGACTGGCAGTGCGGGGGTGATGTGATGACTGCATGACGCTAACGAGGGCCAGTTTCAGGGCTTTTTGTGTTCTTGTGGCTAACAAAGCACACTAATGATTTGTCCGTCGCCATGAAAAAAAGAAAAGATAAACAAATAACATCCCTGTTGTAACCCAGTTCGTATGGAGGCGGACTTTCTTTTTCTCCTGCCATGACAAGGGAGTCCACGCACAAAAACCTGCTTTGCTTCATGTTGTGCTCTCTAATACCTACAGCAGCAGAAGATATGAGGGTGGCGAGGACAAGAATGTCCCCCGAGGAGGCAAGATCCAGGCAGGCTAGATCTGAACATTCTAGCCCGGCATTCAGTGACCTTCTTGGCCACGCCGACGTGTTCCTCGAGGGACGATTCGTACCTAGGTAGTTTGTCTATTGCTGCAAACCATTCGGGGAGTCGGCACGACTATTCAAAAACAGAAAGGAGAAGCGGGGAGCATCAAGCAAACACCATGACCTACCTAGCCAAGGTAGTATCTAGATTCTAGGCATCGGGCTACCTCCAATGTACAAGCGGAAAGAGGGCCGACAAAGGAACCCGCCAATGGCCGAGTGCTGATCTCTGCATGTTCCACCTGCGTGAACGGGGGTTTGGCAGGTTTCCTTCACTTTGCTTTTTGCGGTGATGCAGGCAAACCAATCGGGGAGATCGGAAAACCCTGGCTTGAGCAGTTGGCAGCCCTTGGGTCAGTCGGGGATTCCCGTCTTCTCACTTCGGGTAGACCTACTGGCATCCATTATGGAGCCCGAGAAGAAAGCAGGATATATGGGGATAGGATACCTCATCGCTCTGGGCCGTTCGCGGGCAGTTTCCATGTTTGCTCTGCTCGAGGTCCAGGCCTTTTTGCATATTTCCTTCGTTCGGTCTGGAGATCCCACCTGGGTCGCCATTGGCTCAAGCGACGAATACACGACCTATCTCGATTGGCGGATTTATCGTCTTCTGGAGTCTTGACTAAAAGATATTCTTATCTTGATCTCAGCCTGAAGGGAACCTAGGAAGTTCACCAAGGAACCAACAGAGAAGGTCCGAGATGGTCCTCATCACGCTCATACAGTTAAGAAACTCTTCACTTCAATTCCTCGGAAGGAATCTCTCAATCTGCTATAGCCAGGATCACTGACTTGTAGGAAAGTCCGGCATAAGCCTTTGATCTCTTGAATTGATCAGGTTCCTGGATGGGATTCTCCACAGTGGACTTCCAATTCTCCACCTATACGAGGCTGATTAGCAGGGCGATGCATCGAATCCCTCATGGAGGTCTACGCGGCCGTCCTGCAGCAGTCACCGAGATTCTGATTTGCCAAGTGGCGGAGAAACGCCCCTGTCCTTCAGTTCAGACCTATCGCTCCAAGAATACTTACGAAGATAGGAAGAGGTTAGTTCATCCCGGAGGAAGCGGACTAATTCTTGATCCTCAACAGACACAATATAAAAGGGTGGTTCACTCCTCCAGTCTCGATCAACTCCAGAACATCAACAAGCCATTTCATCTCTACTTTCTCCTTTCCACTTCACTTTCAAATCACCAAAAAGACTTTCCTCACCAGATCCATCCTCTCCCTCAACATGATGTTCCAGCGCACCATCCTCTCCGCTCTGCTCGTGGCCGCTGCCACCGCAATCCCCACCAGCAACGCCGTCGAGGCTCGCGGTGGCTCCGAAATCATCAACCCCAACGACTACTGTACCCACGGTCTCCTCTATACCTCGTTCCAATGCTGTGTGACCCGTGTCTTGGGCGGCGTGGCGTCCCTCGACTGCTCAGTCCGTAAGTCCAGGATGAGAAACCCCCCCCCCCCCCCCCAATCCAAAGCCATGCATGTCTTTGCTAACCCTACCCCTCCTATCCAGCCCATGACATCCCCGAAGACTGCATCTCTCCTGAATCGATCTGCGAATCCACCATCGGCGGAAAGCCCCAGTGCTGCACGGTCCCAGTGGTAAGTCTACCTGATTATTGGCCCGTCTGGCCTGATAAATAAATCCCGGCTTCTAACCTGTCGTAGCTCGGCCTTGCTCTTTTGTGCCAGGATGTTGTTTCGTAGATGGATGGGTCCACGGAGACGAGAGATCAGTCACCGGATGGGTATTATCTATCTAAGGCTAATAAAATAACTCCGTCGGCTCTTAGAGGTCAGGTTATGTTTTGGAATGATACTTTTATGCAAAACTTGTGCTCATTCCTGTAGTGTGAAACGATACCTGTAGTTCTCGTAGTAGCACATTATATCTATATTTAGATCTTCTATGTCCAACCAATGATCCTAATTCGAGGGATTGAAGACCTGGAGGGGCTGGAAGGGCACAGTGGTAGGGAAATACCTAGGATGTTTTTATTCCGTGTCTGAAGCTCGGTTGTCTCTTATTCTTTCTAGTGGATGTTTTTTACTCAAATGACCCCGCCATTTTCCGTGAGCCTCGTTTTCTTTTAAGGGGCTCTGCCCGTTGAAGAAGGTGAGGACGCGCTCCCCGTCGGGTATCTGCGCGTTAACCCCCTTCATATCCCCGTATGGACTCTGCCAGACCAGCTCGTTGTCATTGCCCATAATAAAGACGTCATGTGAGCGGACTACGGCTGGTCGAAAAGAGGTATCCGGGGGATATAAGGCGGTATGTGGTGATGTTAAGATTTGGGAGCTCGGCCGGAGGCGGTTTGTACTGCCGTGGCCGGGTGTCGTACGACGCGGCATGATCGGCCTGGCTGAGACTTAGGAGAGGGTCCATATTCAATTAAGGTTTTTGGGGTTCGCAGAGGCCTGGGGTCTACGGAAGGAATTTACATCCAATTTATCGATATCGGGTGTGTCGGACAGCTGCAGGATGTGGGATATCATGTGGTGAGATCTATTGTAATCGGACCTGCCTGATCGACGTGGAGCGCTGTAGCTGCTCAGCAGGCCGCTATGGATAGCTGGCTACGGACGACTTAGGAAGACTTCGGTGGAATTAGGCTACGCCCTGACATCCGGCAATGGCTGAGCTACCTGGGAGAGGGAAAGGTAAAAAACGCAATCTTATCAGATTGAACTGTAATGTACCGAAAGGTGGGTCGTAATTGTACTAGCGCCGTATTCCGGATGCCAGATATCAATCAGATAATCTCTCAGTGGGGCTGATGATGATCAAAAAGGGAAAAAAAACTCTCCATGTGTCACACTAAATAAGTTTACTCATTAAACACTTAAACAACCTAAGAAAGCTCCATACACCAAGCTCGGGTACAATTTCCTGCTCCTATTTTCCCCTTGGGGGTAGCGAAAAATACACGGCTGTGTTTGTGTTTTCTAGGTGGGTAAATCTAAAGCCCGCGGCATCTTCCCCATCACTGGTCTAACCCAGTGACGTCCATTTTCAACTCCATGCCCTCCAAGCCCAATTGCTCGTGTAGCGGTGAGCCCTCAATAGTCGATTTCAGATACAACCGCACCTGAGCTCCTTGCTCAGATCCATGCCCCATTGCTGAACAACTTTCCTGCCCCACGTCCTTGATAATCGGGCAGGAGAGCGGCGGTATGACTGTGTAAATTTTAGTTTAATCCGCATGCCTCAAACCCATCCCTTAACTCGGTAATTTATTAACCGTGGGGAGAATTACATCCTCGCCTAGACCAGCTATTCTCCTCCCTAGCTTGGCATGGCTTTCTGAGAAAACTCTCGGCACGTTTGCAATCCAACCTCTCCCTCCAACTACCCGATCCAGGGCTTCTGGTATACCGTTCTCGCTAGTACACATGACAGGTCATGAGGCCGACAATACAGCCGGCGGATGTGTCAATGACTCGATACACTTTAAGATGCATTCCATCGTCAACTCCGACCAATACTGCAGCGGACCGTCGATGTGATCTTTCCAGAAGGCGTCTTCGTCGACATCGCTGTGGGGACAGAGGATTCGTAAGATGACCTGGTATTGAACGCCGCCAGCCAGATGTGGCAGGTGGAGTGGATATCCGGGAGCGTTGTAGGCAAGACGACTAGCCTCTTCCTTTTCTTTTCTTGGATCTTGATTCTAGGTTCTTGGCCAGGTTTAAACTGAGTCATGAATTGCAATTGATTGGTTTAGGGGGGGTACGACAGCGATCAAGGTCTCCTCTTCTCCAGGTATGGGCACTACTACGGGGAAACTATGGAGGTATTGGATTCTAATACGTCAACAAAAAGATCCACTGGTAATACGCTAGTGCTGGTGTTAGCGGATACGACTATGAAACCAGGTGGATCTGTTAGATTGATAAAACCCACCCAACCGACGCGGTCCACTGTCCCTCTTTTATTTCTCCTTTCCCCCCTCTTTCGTTATTTATTTTTCCTTCTATTCCTCAGTTTACCATTCTCTCAAAGATTCAGAGCAACAGTAATTGTTAAACATGCCCGCCCTCGAACGAATCCCGTTTAAGGTGCTCATCCTTGGTGGCTCCTACGCGGGTCTCTCCGCCGCGCTTAACCTGGTCGATCTCTGCCATGGTCGGAAAAATCGCTACTCGGTTGACAAGGATGAACACGGCACGGGGAAGTCGATCCCAGTGGAAGTGACGATGGTTGATAGGCGGGATGGATGGTGTACGTCTTCCCTCCATTTCAGCGTGAAAGAGACAAAGCTGATTAAATAGGCCATCTTATCGGCGTCCCTCTTGCACTTGCGTCGGAGAAATACGCCGACTCCTTCTGGAGGAAGTACAGCGAGATGCCTGCCCTCAAAGACACCGAAATTCGCTGGGTACAGGGTCGCGTCGACACAGTTGACACCGAGAGCAAGACTGCCACCATCTCCTCACCCAAGGGAATCACCCACGAAACCTACGACTACCTCGTCGCCTGCACAGGTCTGCAGCGTGACTGGCCCAGTGCTCCCCGCTCACTCACAAAAGAGAAGTATATGATCGAGACGGCTGAAAATCTACGAGCGTTAGAGGGCGACCGGGGAGTCGTTGTTATCGGCGGCGGTACGTCTTCCTCTCCACACCACCCATTCTACGAAAAGTAAAAAAAAAATAAAATAAAATAAAACACCAACATAGTACCTACCTTACCTAAAGGTGCCGTCGGAATCGAAATCGCCTCCGAAATCAAAACCCTCCATCCCCACCTCAAAGTCACCCTCATCCACTCCCGCCAATCCCTCCTCTCCTCCGAATCCCTCCCCGACGAATTCAGCGCCAAAGCCCTCGAGCTCCTCCACTCCACCTCCGTCGAAACCATCCTCGGCGCCCGCGTGCAATCCACCACCGGCACACAAGGAAACTACACCATCACACTCAGCACCGGCGCCACGGTGAACGCCAGCCACGTCATCAACGCCGTCTCCCGGTTCACGCCCACGGCGCCGCAGTTCCTCCCTGCCTCTGTCTGCGACGAGGACGGCTACGTGCGCATCACGCCGCAGCTCGAGTTCGACGACCCCTCACTCCCCAATGCGAGCGATCATTACGCCGCCGGAGACGTGGCGAAGTGGACGGGCGTCAAGCGCGGCGGGGCCGCGATGCATCAGGGCCACTATGCGGCGAGAAATATCCACCAGAAGATGATGCGGAAGATGTACGGGACCGAGGAGAAGTTCTTTACTCTAGCGGACGTGGAGCCCATGATGGGGTTGGCCGTTGGCGAGTATGCCGTCGGGTATTTCCCAGGCACGGGGTTGACCTGGGGCGACGAGGTGAAGGAGATGTTCTTCCAGGATGATCTGGGTTTCGGGAGTATGTTTCTTCTATTACCATTGTTTGGGATGTCGAGATGCTAACTTGGTGCAGTTTGTTGGCGATGGATGCAATTGGGAAAGCCCACGGAGTAAGTGAAATGGATGATGGGTAACGTCATGGTATAGATTTTTCGGGTTTCCTTTTATCAGGTTATTACATCATTTTATTTTCTTTCTCATATAGACTTTAGTACTTATCCTTTTCCCTACCATGCTACATACGAATACCCAGTAGCAAAAGAATAAAAAAGCAGTCCATCCTGCATTCGATTACTCATCTTTTTGAAGCCCACGTGGTCCACGTCCTGGTGCACTACTTAATACAGGGGGGGTTAATACCTTGACTCATGGTTTAATTGAGGCGGAGCTCTCACTCTGAGTAGGGTTACTGGATTGATAAAATAAAGTTAGAGTCTGGTAAGATTGATTAGCGTAAGTTACTTGAAGCAAAACCAGGTAATCCTGGGTAATACACAGCGTAAGGGTAAGGTTAATCAGATAAGATCACAGACTGCACCAAAAAACCACTCACTTAATCAGTTAATTTATTTTAGCTGCTGGATATTCATTAAGTACAGTTTAGTCTCCTAGCCTTGTTATTATTTATTTAGTCCTCTCCTCCATAGGAGAATAAGAGAAGAAGAGAAGAAGAGAAGAAGAGAAGAAGAGAAGAAGAAGCAAAGCGTACTGTTCCCTCTTGAGAGGACAAATAGAACCCGAATAGCTCTTTCGGAAGTGCTTTACCTTCGGTCGTCTTCCCCATAGAAGCCCTTTTCCCTGGATTTCCTCCTACTCACCGTCGGTTTCATCACTGCCATTGCCTCCGGAGTCCTCTGTCCCGTAATCGTGATCGTCTCTCCGTGGTGCGCTTGCTTCTCGAAGCGGGATAGATGCGTGTCCCGCTGACTGAGTTCGAAGAGCGCTATCTAGGCGCCTTCACCCGCTCGCTCGGCATCACTGCCCCGAGGCCCGTCACCTCCATCAAGACCATTCACTCCCTCGCCATCAAGTCCGAGGGGCTGGCTACCTACCAGCGCTCCCTGCTCGGGCCCATCAAGGAGATGACCCAGCAATCGGCCTTCACCAACCTCCGGCTAGCCATCAGCTACGGACTCATCAACTTCCTCTCCGGCCTCACCTACTGGTGAGACGCAAAGCAGATCGATGGCTCCGCCTTGTCATCATCGGAGAAGCCCATTAGCGGCAAAGCCGGTACCAGCGTGGCCTATGTCCCGCAGCAAGGTTCCTCTTCGACGACTCCAACCTCTCCTTCGGTGCCCACCCAGGCCAGTCCGTCACGCAGCTGAGATGGAAGAGGCCCGCCGCCTCGCCAACATCACGATACCATCGTGGCGCTGCCCAGCGGGTACGTGGGCCGAACGGAGATCGTTGCCCGGCGCGCAAAAGCAGCAGCTGGCGATTTCGTGGGCGTAGACCCGGAAGTCGAAGCGGTTGTTGCTGGATGGTCTGGAGAAGGTGGCCAAGAGCTGTACCATTATTGCGATTGCGCATCGACTGTATACGATTCGGAAGGCGGGTGTGATCTTCCTAGGGAAGGGGAGGGTGGTTGAACCGGGGAGGGTGGTTGAACCGGGGAGGGGACATGAGGAGTTGGTGGAGAGGAGTGACCGTTATCGTGTGAATGCGTCGAATCCGGCGCTTGATGCATAGATTTACTTTCCCAATAAAAAAGCATAGCTTGTCAGGACTTGATAACCCCCTCTATATTATTTTGTTATATGTTCATCATACATTCCTCTCCCCCCGTTACACTCCCCCTCCATCCCCTTTTCCATAACTGCAACTGAATTGAATCAAAAATTTCATAACAGCCCCTATCGCAAGACACCCCCAACACCCGCCCACCCCAGAATAAACCCAGACAGCGCCTCCCCCATCACGCCACCCCCAAACCACACATTCCGCCACGCCCCCGTGCGAATCCCACTACCCGCATCCCGCACCTTCCCATCCCGACTGTCCACCTTCAGTCCCTCGATCTCTCCTCCATTCGAGCCAGGGAAGTACCGTCCCGCACCGACACCGCCGGATCGATACAGGAGCGCAAGATGGAACAGGCCCGAGACGAGGACCGTGCCGAGGAGGTAGAAGATGAATCCTGTGGCGGACTGCAGGGCGAGGATTCCGGCTGTAAGGCCGAGGAGGAAGGAGGTGAGGGAGTGGAGGGTTGAAAGGACCTGATTTGTTGGTTAGCCATTTGCCGGAGAGAGAGATATTAGGAGGAGGATGGGGACGGACTCGGTTGTTGTGTTGGAGGGACTCGATGACGAGAGGGTTGATGAGGAGGGAGAGTTCTTGTTTTGTAGGTGGCATTTTGAGGATTGTTTCTCTCGTTTTGTTTGGTGAATGGATGGGTGGAGGGATTGTGATGAGAGATGAATGAAGACAAGTTGTACCCAAGTCTGGTCTGGATGGAGCTCGAGAAGTTGTGGGTGGATTCTGCCCGGTTCGTCCGCCTTTCCGGACTCCAGAGTCCGTGTACTCCATCCAGCATTGCCTTCAACTACCGACGAAGGGACCACGTAGTGAAAGACTACGCAGTTTAAGAGGAATCATACAGTTACAGTAAAAGTGACAAGTACATCATATTATTGTACCAACATTACCGTGCTCTCATAATCCATTTTCCCAGACATCGCACTGAGACACAGCCCCGAGCTGCGTGTCCGGCGCTTCATCACCACATCGAACAAATACATACATCAAAGCAGTCAGCTCTCTGGACGCTTCCAATCACTAGCCAACAACGACTAGCCATCGTTCCTCCAAGATCGCTCCTAGGTTAATAATCGGATCCTGCCACTTATGCCCGTAGCCAATCTAGTCACATTAATGCAATAGAGAGAATGTAGTCACGAAATAAGAAAGAAAAAAAGATGGGGAGAGGAAAGGAAAGTAAATCAAAAAAGAAACGAAATTTAAATCAAGGCGTCATGCAACGTTGTCAAGCTTGCCATCGGCTTTGGCTTCCTTGACTTGTTCGAAAACCTGTTCGAGTTAGAATCAAGGCAATCTAATAAGCTTACGACAACAAAGAGGCCTACCTTCAGCATCTTGTTCCGGGCACCTAGTGCATTGACGCCGCGATCTTCCAAATCCTTATCACTCAGCTCGATCAAATCTGTCCATTTCAGGTCTTTCAGGTGGTCGGTGTACTTGTGCAGCCGCAGCGACCGCAGCCAACTGGGGATATCCTTCAGAAGGTTTGGATCGGTAGGATCCTCTGGTGGCTTCGAGCTTCCCCGACGACCACGTGGGGACCGTCCACGCGCAACCTCCGAATGATCGGACAGGTATCCCTCGTGCCCACCAAGACCAAACTGCCCGATGCCAAGCGCTCCCAGGCCGTTGCCCATCAGCGGGTTATTCGGGTCATACGCAGTCAGGAACCCATTGTTCTGGGGGGAAGTGAACGCCATGGCTCCAAGAGCTCCACCTTGCAAAGCAATGCCGGGTGAAGTTGGTCGCGAGCGTCGTCCCGCCAGCGCGGCTTGCTGTTGAGCCTGCAATGCGGCAAACTGTTGGGCGTTCAAGAGCTGCCCCGCAACGAGATGATTCGGCCCGGGGAGGCCTGGGCTCGCCAGACCACCGGGGGGGATAGCGTGAGCAGGGTTCATTACGACATTCTTTCCCTGGCCGTCGTTGGAGCGGGCCCGACGATACTTGCGGGCGTCATCCAGCGCAATACGGTTGTTCACCGTCGAGAGCGCAGCCAGCTTCATCGCAGTCGCATTGGCAACCATGTCGGCCTGGGAGCTCTGCGGGTTAAGGCCTTGAGCCTGGTGCCCAAACGTGGCTGTCATCGGGGTGTTGGTCATGGAGGCCCAGCTAGCATTCCCAACATTGTACGGTGACAGCAACGGAGCATCGATCTCGGGGGCAGGAATGGCGGCGGTCTGGGTGGGTAGCGGAGATCGAAGGCCAGACGCCGACTGACTGAACTGGCCCATGGGCTGTTGGCCAGAGGAAGACTTGGGACGTGCAATAGGGGGCTGCGGTTCGGACGCACCCCGCTGGGCCCACGGCGAGACCGGGGGTTGGCCCAAGTTGTCCGCACCGTTGTCGGGAGCGGAGATGGTGGGTGCAACAAACGATGTCCGGTCACCAAAGACCGCGCTGTTCCGGTTCGAGGGGGGCGCGTTACCCGTCTGCTGGGTGAATTCAGCCTTCTTCTTCGCAATGGCGGCGGCGGCGTCAGGGAACATGGCGTTTATGGTAGAGGAGTCGAGTCCCGAATTCCGCTTGGCACCGGGCGATGGGGGAGGACGCCCCAGTGAGTTCCGGGAAGTGTCCACGTTAAGCTTGGACATCGCATCGTTCAGGCGGTTCGACATGGCATCTACTCAATGTCAGCTATCTTCGCTACACCCACAAAGTGACTCAGCCATCAATTGCAGATAACATACCCTTTTCCCCAAAGTTTGCAGGAGAGAGTAATCCCGACATCGGATGGCTCTTAGCCATTTGCTGCAACACCTGAATAAAGAACCGGATCTGGACTTGAGTGGTCTGCTGCAGCAGAGCGTACAAAGCCGCTGTCCGTTCTGCTTCACTCAGCACACGAAACCACTGCTCGATAGCACTGAGCTCATCCTTAAAGTCCTGATCCAGTGTAGCCGCCGCCATCTCTTCCAATGTCGTCTCGTACTGATCAATATCCGCCAGCCACTGCTGCGCTGCTCGATCCAGAGGATCCTCAGCACTACTGGGAGTCTGCGCCTGCTGATTATAGAATACCTCGGAGGCAGGACGAATGCTGCGCGACGAGAGGGGGGATGGAAAGCCCGACATATCGGCGGAAGCTCGAAGCTGATGCGAACCTAAGTTGCGAGAGGACGAAGGAGGACGCAAAGAAGATTTAGAGGCCTCCGGGGTGCTATTGCGATTGCCAATAATGTGACTGGCCATGGACGCAATATAACGGAGATAATGTTCTCTGGCAAGGGTAGTCGATAAACTGAAAGTTGGATAGAAAAGGCTTTCTGTGGGTAACCGTTTTTTTTTTCACAAGGCTCCGGTGAATAATAGATACAGAAAAGGAAATATTACTGCAAAACACCTGCAGCACCTGCTGAGTTTGCGTGAAATTTTGCGGCGAGAGGGCCTAGATTCAAACGAGACTTTCGGGGAGCCGTTATTGGAAACAGCTTCGAAAAGAGAATTAAAAAAGTCAACATAAAATCTCTCTAAGGATGGAGATATATCCTGTGGCGTGGATTCTGCTTCCGTTTTGTTCTTTTTCTTTTTCTTTCACAAGGCGAGGCGTGAGAAAACTCAACCGCAGAGGCACTAGGCAATGACGATTGGGGCACAGACCAGTCCAGTGGCTGCACTAGTTGACTCGGATTCAAGGGGAGGAATCGAATCGAAAGGGCATCAAAGGATGTTGTTGGATGAGAGAAAGTCGGGGATAGATATATGGATGAAGAGAGGGCCGTTCTGGAGAAAGATCGAGAAAGAGAGGGGATTTCGAAGGGTGGAAACCAGGTGGAGGAGTCCGACGGATATATTAGGAACGGTGGGTTTCTTCCAGGTCTCTTTTTTTTTTCCTTCTGCTATTTTTCGCTTCTTTCGTCTTCTTTTTTTATAAACTTTTTATAACGAGGGGATGTCAGGGGATCTCCGCAATGGTGTGTCAAACACAAACTGACAGAAAACCCTGAAACATCAAATGGGGAGGGCGGAGAACGAGGAAGAAAAGGAAAGTGAGAAAAAAGGATGAGAGAGGAGGAAACTAGAGGAAGGAGAGGAGGAGGATGCTTGAAAGTGAAGCAGACGAAGAGATGGAGAAAAGGGTGAGGGGGGAGAAGGAGAGAGAGAGGGAAGAGAGAAGAATAATTCGCGAGGTCGAATGAGAGGGCGAGCGAGATCGAAGGGCTGAAGTGAACAGAACCACAAAAAATGAGGCTATGTCCAGCCGTTAGTAAGAGTTATGCCGATCATAAATCAGAGACTAGGTGCTATTCCGTAATCGGCAATTTCTGGTCACTGGACTCCATTTCACCAGCAGGAGAAAAACAAGAAAAACATCACCACCCTTTCGACTTCCAGGGCAATTCCATCTCCGTTATCACTTGCATCCTCATCTTCATCGCCAATCTCAGCAGAACGACAATCCTTGCTACCTATATATTGCGACATTCCCCCTGTCATTCAACCAGTCAGCCGGTCTCGACCGGATTGCATTGCATGAGTCGAGACCCTCGAAGCTCACCGAACCAACCACCTTTGGCTCTGGTTGCGCGCCGCTTAGACCCTGTCTGTCAGCTATCTATATCCGTCAACTTAATCCTGCCTGATCCTAGGCCAACTTTGTCTCCCTTTTTATCTCGCCGTTAGATTTGTCAGGTCTGGGTTTTCCATTCTCAGTCCGTCAAATATTCTAGACTCAGGGTTTCTTCATTTCGCCTTGCTTCGGAAATTTCATCGGGTCCACTCACAACTAATACTCCGTAACTATAGCCTTCCTTCAAAGGTACCTATCGTTTTGGCAAAAACAGGAATTTCAACTCTACCTAGAAAAAAATATTCTCTATGGACATCCCCGCCATAACCCTCAAAACTATAGCCTCGTTAAATAAAGATGGATTACTCAGACGAGGAAATCGTCGATCCAAATCCCACCAGTGATGTCCCCTATCCAGATATCGATGAGACCATTCAGTATCCGTGGCAAGAGAATCCAGCTTCAGATCAAGCTGAACCCTCAATTCACTCGGTTCTGGATCCCCGCCTGTACCGAGATCTGTACCCCAATAATGCTCCCCGACGTCCCGATCAGTCCGCCTTCGACAGGAATCAGTTCGAGGACGACTCCGCAGAGGACTCTACTTACGAACTTTCCCTAGATGAGCCTTCTACGTCAGTTTTTTTTTTTTTTTATTTTATTATTCTTTTATGGCAAATGGTCTTTTTTCAATGTAAACCGCTGACACCCAACAGAGAGGAAGAGTCTTCGGACGTAGCTGAGGAAGGCTCAGATGAGGATGAAGAAAATCCAAGAAGACGCCGCCGTAGGGGCACGGGACCATTCTCGGGTCGGTACGGTGCCAGAGGCCGGAAAGGGGTCAAGAGAGGCCCCCGAAAACCGATAGAGCCCAGCCCAGAATTCAAGATTCTCCATTCCGAAGCAACATCTGCCTTCATAGACGGGGACTATGACCGCGCTACCGAACTGGTGAAGCGTGCAATTCAGATTAATCCTGAGATGTTTGCGGCGCACTCTCTGCTCTCGGAAATCTTCTTGGCACAGGGCCAGAAGGATAAAGCGGTAGCCGCCTTGTTCAACGGCGCTCACACGCGTCCCCGAGATGCCTCAGTATGGGCTAAAGTAGCGAGAATGATTCTAGAGCTTGCGGGGGATGATCGACAAAGCGCGCTCAACGATGTCCTGTACTGCTATAGTCGTGTTATTGACATCGATTCCAGCAACTATAATGCGCGCTTTCAGAGGGCTGCGGTGTATAGGGAGTTGGGCTACAACGGACGAGCGGC
The DNA here is from genome assembly GCA_027569225.1 of Aspergillus panamensis. NCBI lineage: Eukaryota > Fungi > Ascomycota > Eurotiomycetes > Eurotiales > Aspergillaceae > Aspergillus > Aspergillus panamensis. The sequence goes on along the minus strand of JAPDER010000037.1, from coordinate 129,454 downwards.
CACGGAGTATGAGAGAATTCTCAAAGAATCCCCACACAACCCAAGAGCTCTTCGACACATTGCAGAGATATACATTGATATCAATGACGTTCAAAAAGCTGTTGACCATTGGTCGGAGAGCGTTCAGTATTATGTGAAAGAGGATCTAGAAGACAACCTGGACTTTTCTTGGTCGGACGCAAATATTTATGCCGAACTTTACGCTTATCTAGGCCAACATCTTGCAGGGCTAAGGGCCTTGAAAACAGTCTCCCGGTGGCTCTTGGGGCGCAAGGACGATACCATGTGGGAGAACTTTGACGAAGATGATCGCGAATGGGATGCTGATGATTCCCCTCGGCGGATTAAAGCCCATGGCTATGTTCCAAAACGCTGGCCACGGGATTCCTATGGTCTCGGCCTTCCCCTCGAGCTTCGCATCAAACTTGGACTTTTCCGTTTGAAATTGGGCTACGAACACCATGAAGAAGCCCTGGTAAGTCAGTGAGATTAGTTAGAGTGTCGTGGTGTCATCCATTACCTTCTAACATTGTCTGTAGCACCACTTTGAGTGGCTCAACCCAGAAGACACCTCGGAAGGTGCCCGGCTTTATGATTATGGTGATCTCTTCCGCGAGGTTGCAGATGCTCTCAAGGAGGCAGGATTATTCGAAGACGCTCTTCGATTCTATACGCCAATTCAACAGACCAATGATTATGCCGATATCAGCTTTTTTATGGCGATGGGAGAGTGTTGCCGGCTATTGGGTAAAATTGAAGACGCGGAGAGCTGCTATTTGACTGTCTCGGAATATGATTCCGGGAACATAGAATCTCGTTTCCAACTGGCCAAACTTTACGAAAACATCGGAATGATCGAAGAGGCACTCAAGTACGCCAACGATGCAATCATGCTCGGAAGACAGGAGACCAGGGGCCATCGCCGAAGGAAGGACACACGACTTGAGCAGCTTGCAATAGAATTTCGAGCATCAGAGATTCCTTCTGAGGAGGCAGCTCTTGTGGCCGAATTTCAGGCCACAGCTCAGCTCACTACCGGCGGCCCTACGGTTGCCCCAGAGAGCAAAGCCAGCGAGGAGGGAGATCGGGAAAGGACAGGGAATGTACAATTCTTGCATACTAAATTGCTGCAGCTGCAACCCAAGATGAAAGAAGGGGATGCTGAAGCGACGGAAGACTGGCTTGATATTGCAGACGCTCTGTTACGTGAATTCCGGTCTAATCGAATTTTCTATCCTATTCAGCGCAATATGGTCTTTTTAGGGTACTCGCGCGATGCACAGAAAAAACCGGGGAAAAGATCACTCCTGGACGAGATGGAAGAAATGGCAGGCCGTCTCCAGGAGTCCCTTGGTGCGCAAAGCCCATTCTATTATCAGGGGACCAGGCTAACAACTATACACTTCCAGGAACCATGTATGAGGAGCCCTCGCAAGGACCGATTCCCACCGACTACCACGGTATTTCATTCGATGAATGGCTAGATCTGTTCTTAGAATACGCTCTTGTAGTGTCAGGTCAGGGCGAGTCGGATGAAGCATATGATGCCCTGGCTGCTGCTGCAGATGCGAGCGTCTGGTATCATTCGAAGACCAGCACCCGTGTAATCCATGTCTGCTGGTTCAGTAAGTGACAATCGCAGACACTCCAGTTCAAAGTACACCAAACTGACATTAAGATAGCCTGTGCACTCCGGGCACAAGACGAGGAAACCCTTGCCAACGAGGCCCGATGGTTCATCAAAGAGTATCAGTTCATTACCGATACATACCGTCTCTTTTCCATATTGAGCTGCCTTTGCGGTGACCCTCACCGATCCCTTTTCCACTCCTCGCCCAACATGAAGTTCATGCTTCGACAGATCAAAGCCATGGATTTTACCCTTCCTGAATCCATCACCAACACCCGCTCGGCAAAGCCCGCCCGAGAATCGATCTACAAAGAGCGTGCAGCTCTATCAACGAAAGACGAGACGGGAGAGGCCATTCCAGCCGAGGAGATGGATATCGCTCTATTAGTGCTTTATGGCCATATTCTCTACTCAGGTAACAGCTTCTACCCAGCTCTAAACTATTTCTTCCGGGCCTACGCGCTGGACGACCAAAACCCAGCCGTCCTCCTCTCCATCGGACTATGCTACATCCACCACTCCATGAAACGACAGTCCGAGAATCGTCACTACCAAATCATGCAAGGCCTCTCATTCATGAACGAGTACCGGCGCCTCCGCGAACGACCCGGAGCCCTCCCTGTCGAACGGCAGGAGATGGAGTTCAATTTCGCCCGTGTCTGGCATACCCTCGGCCTCGCCCACCTAGCGGTAGAAGGCTACGAACGCGTGCTAGAACTTGGCAAACAGATACGGGCAAATGCCGAGCAGCGCCAGCCAGGAACAGATGACGGCAACAGAGATGCGATCATGGCCGATGTAGATCCAGCATTGACAGGGCGAGTGGCACCCACGACGAAAGCGCCCTTCGTAGAGGACTTCTCCAGTGAGGCGGCACTGGCTCTACAGACCCTCTACGCCCTCAACGGAGACTTCCAATCAGCGCAAGCCATCACGGCCGCTTGGCTCGTAATATGAATGGCTCACCAAGATAAACACAGACAAGGCTGGTAAAGAAACAGTATCGTATGAGACAAAACCGAACACAAAATATCTTACGATGGGCGTGGGTTGGCTTGGGTTGGGTTTAATCGCCGTCTTCCAATAGAAACGAATTATCAGACCACCCTCACACCGGGACACTATCTAACTATCTCATCTTTCCCTTCCCTCTTCAGCACCCACTAGCCGAATAAACCCCGGAGTCTATCGACCCCGACCCTATTCCTTCAAATGAAGAAGAAGACGGAGAAGAAAAATTAAAAATGACCTCATTGCCCCGAGCTTAACCCCACAGCCCTATGCACAATGAAGTGTGCCAAAGACAACCTCACTCAAGGCCATTGGATACAGAAGTCCAGAAAGAATAGTGAATCCCGAAAAGGCAACTCGATGATGACCTAACCTACAGGGTAGTTAGCTCCATGGAGGGGTCGGCAAATCGTTCTCCTTTACGGAGTAGTTTATGCAGAATGACGTTGGGGGGGTCAGATGGAGGGGCAAGGATTATTGCGCCACGCAAATGCTTTTATCTTCGTGACGAACATGGCTTTCTTTGTTTATTTTTTATTTTAATTTTTTTATTTTTTTTGCTGGGTGAATGAGAATAATACGAATAGTAAATAATGAAGGTGGAGTGGAGTAGATGAAGTTGAATGGAATCGAGTCTGGTGAGTTGAATCTGTTTAACGGGGTTATTTGTTTATTTATTTTTCTTTGAAATATTCATGGATGATATTTTTAAGTTTTGTAATCTGCAATTTTAGCCTTATCGAGGTAAGGGATTTGGATCTAAGATGAAAAATGGGGATAGTAGAGTCATGCTATCTAGCGAATAAGACAAACCATGTCTGTTCTTCTTGGGTTCTTTTCTCTCTTTCCTCTCTAGCAAATGATAACCAAGTCGCGGAAACTGTCCAAGGAAGGAAGGAAAAGCGAAAAGATAAACGCCAGGATATATGCGACAAGCTATAGACATACAATAACAAACACAGCGGTTTGTTTAATAATTTCAAGTCTTCGTGGCGTAGCTAGCTAGCACCTTGCACGATCGCAACACCTTACTTACATGCAGCATAGAAAGATGGTGCATGCATAGACTCACTCTAGCCTAGCTTTCCTCTGCACCGTAGAGATCAGGATCATCAAAAAACACAGATGACTGCCGGCGCATCTCTTCGAAGATAGTGGAGGCGCTGCCGCGTCGGTGATCTGTGAGTCGTAGCCGCCGGCGGAATCCCTCATCTACCGACGAGGAGTCAGCTGAGTGTTGCTCATCCGACCACTCCTCCGCGCGTGGATTCCCGCGATCGTACACCGACTTTCGTCGCTCGGGAAGATTCCGGTCAAGACGCTCTTCCATTGGATCGACAAGATCCGGATCATTATCATTATCATCATCATGCTCATCTTCCCGTGAGTAATAAGAGGATGGATTGGGTGCGATGGCTCGAGCACTGCCGCCGGTGGAGAAGAATCGTTGGAGGCCATCAGAGATGGCAAGTTCAATCTTGAGGCGGTTCTTGATGAATTGGATCTTGGGAAATGTGCTCTGCTGACCAACGCGGAGCATGCGCGCCAGCCGCTCGGGGTTGGGGTCGGAGAGGATGTGGTAGAAGTCGGACGGGATGGTTTTGGGCCAGATGGTGACTGTTCCGCTGAACTTTTGCAGCCATATTTCGCTCCAATCTTGACCCATTGGTCGTGGGAGGAGCTCTAGGTGTCGGAGGACGCGGAGCCATTTGTTCATGTCTAGTTTTATGTATTGCTCTATCGCAGAGCCTAGGAAGCCCCCTCGCCATCCTCGACCTTTTCGATGGGTGACCGGTCGGCCGACTGCTCCTCGGGAGCTGAAGAAAAATAGGTTGATATGGGGGTTTACCTATTGGGCAGAAAAGGGTCAGATAATCATCCTACGGAGCAGCGTAAAAGGGTGTCGTTTCTTACCTGAGAAACAATGGTAAAGTTAACGTTGAAGTGGAGATTCAGCGCCTTGATAGGGATATCAGTCCGTAAGCTGCCATCCTTCCATTTGTGGCCAAAGGAGTACGGAGCAAGAGTGCCGTCGCGCTTCTTGGTCATCAATACAACCGGGTTTAAAATGCCGGGAACGGCTGCAGAAGCAAGCACGGCACTCCAGATGACGCAATTCGGCGATGTCAGGTAGTTGGCTAGAATAGTAGGTGAATGCGGGTCGGACGGCACACAGGACACATTCAGTATGCGCCCAGTGCGCTCGTACGCTTCCCGAAACGTCGTCGAACCTCTGCAGAACCAACTACACTGGCGAGCCCAGTCCATGGTGTCGAACCGGGCGCCTGTCCGCCACCACCGTCGGGACCATGTTGTGAACCCTTCGTGACAAGCTCTTATCCGATGCGCCAGTGCAGGTACTAGGAGCTCCTTCAACTCTTCGTCTGTCCTTGTGGCAATTAACGCGGCCACCAGAGCTCCTCCTGAAGTACCCGTGATAATATCAGGCAAAACCTGGTTATCGAGAAGTGCCCGGACCACTCCAAAATGGTAGTAAGCAAAGGTGGCCCCTCCAGACAGACAAAGCGCGGTGCGCCCAAAATTGGTGTCCAAATGCTTGAAATGCTGGTGTTTCTCCTCGTCACTCAGCTTCTTTGAATCTGCAACAGCCTGCACACAGGCATGCACTTCATCAATGTACCCCTGAACAATATCCTTAGTCCCAGAATATGCTTCACTGTACAGTCTGGGATTCTCCACGCCCCCAAAGTTGTTCTTGACGCACGCTTCCAGCAGGTTACACAGCTCCTCGATCGCCAGCGACCCACTCGAGTCTGCATTCCCCTCCTGTGTCTCCCGTTCAACTTCGCCTCTCACCCTCTTCAGCTGCGATTTCAGCTTCCGTATCGTGAGGTGGTCATAGTACGCATATTCCTCGACCTCCTTCCACCGCTGGTTACCGAGATACTGGTCCAGGGCCTGCGCAGCCCCAAGCCAATCACGATAATTGGTATGTTTGTAAAGCTCCCTTCGCAAACTCTCCCTCTTGCCCCTCCACGATACCCATTGTTCGTATAGGAAGATATAAAAGCGCGTAAGGGTGTAACCGATGCCAAGTACCGTAATCCAACCCAGCACGATGAAGAGAAACGGCCACTTTAACACGGTGTAGAGCACTCCTTCTCTCGTTTCATCCTTGGTGCGTATCGGGGCTTTCTTCCGGTTGCGGTCTTTACGGACCCGTTGGTAGACAGGACGCCAGTCGTTGAGGGCAACGAGCGGGTCCACGTCTTGGTCGTTCAAGGCATTCTCGAATTGCCGAAGATCATCCGGATTGATGAACTCGCGGTCATAATCTGGGAGTGAGCTGGGATCGTAAACATCACCAGCTGCAGGCTTCTCCATTATCGAGGGAATGGCATATAAATCATGATGTGGTGAGGTTTATGGGTGAATCAGGTTGTTGAGGCTTTATGACGAGTGTTGAGCCTTGATACAGACATGCCATCGACGTCACGAACTCCGCCACAAGGAGGTGTGAGTCCACTGCCAGACTTGGCTTAATTGGGACTAGTTGGGGAGACGGATTGTTAGATAATCCGATCCCGGAAATATCAGCCACAATCATGTGGGGGCATCGTTGATATCAAATTCATTCGACTTTTCATCCAAAAACCACCATCAATTGCTTCATTTTTACAGGAAGCATACTTTACAACCGTTTTTCCTATTTTAGTATACCAATTCGTACATAATATAAAACTAGTTGTATTCAGAAAGAACTACATCGATCATTATAGTCGGTTTTACGATGTCCTGGCCGGCAATATATATATTCTACGAGCCAACGGGACCTGACTCACAGTACATTGGAGATTCAATCTCAATCTGCTCCCACACAATGATTGTATTATTATTCTGGCCGTATAGCTAGAACAAAGAATTAAAATACTAATAATAACAAAAGGTATATCTGATCATATGTTCAATTCAACCATGACAAGTAGCTTTAAAAGGACGGGATCGTGAAGATCGTGATTTCCTAAAGGGAAAGAGTGGGATAGGATCCTTCGGGATTTCCTTTCTGGGACTTGTGTATTTCCAGACACACTTGAATCGTAAAATAGTTCTCGGTGGAATTCAGTCTGACTCCGGAAGACGTCACTATCTCATTCTGACGGTCCCCTTCCTTATTTTGCCCCTTGTCGAATGCCACACACTATATGGTTGTTGTTTTAGAGGAAGAGAAGATCTTCAGTTCGTCGCTGGAGTCTGAAGCCGATCAACAGTCACGTGAGAAGACAATGAGGTTGTTATTGATGAACTGAACCCGAGGTGGAGGGGAGGATCTCAAATTAACTACGGCAACGGGTCCCTCTGGTCCCCACTTGAGTTCAACCGCTCAAATAATCAACGCCCCATTCGACCACCAATCAGATCCGATATAGCGCCCATTGCTCAAATCGTCTTCTCCCGTGTGAGGGGAGTTCTCAGTTTAGCCCCTCAAAATAGACACGGTGATTAGGGGACAGGGCTGATGTTGGAGAAATGCCAAGTCCGATGAAAGTCCTGCGTGTCAACACAACGTACCGTGCATACGTACCTTCAAAGACGACGGACAAAGAAAGATGATCTGTCCATGCATCCGATAGAAAGCGGAGGAAGACGAGGGAAGAAGCCCACGGACCTCATCGTGGTGCTTCATTTCCCCCAGCTGTCAGTCTGTCGGTCTGTCTGTCATAGAGGGGGGAAGGAGAATTAAAATTAACAGGCTAAGCTGCAGCTTGCCGTTTTAGGAAGGCCCCCCAAACCGGTTCGAAACCTCACAGGCTCTATATTATACACGGACTAAGAAGGGGTTGTGGCGGGTGGGAGTGGTGAAGGTTAATTGACCTCAAAATTGACAAGGGTGGATGGAACGTAGCGGCTACCGCGCGATAAAGGTAAAACATAGAATTTATATCCCCTTTCTTGAGCAGAAGTTGTTGTTGAAGGTTTTTGGAGACCCCTCTTCGGTCACAAGTGTATTTGGTTGTTAAAGTTCTCGACACTCAGCATCGTCGTTGGTCAGTGTCAGATCTGGAGGGAGCTGAGGCATACATGAAGGGGAAAAGCAAATCGTGTCGAGAAGCCACATTCCTTTTTCAGAGTCAGCACAGATCGCATCATGATTGAACGGCTCAAAGACCAACCCCCCCCTAAAGAAAATTAGTACTGCACCAAATCCTCCAGATGCAACCAGTTGCCCAGTGGCGGGATAGCGCCAGGAAGGAAAAGTCAGCTTAGCGTAGACGGCCATTTCAAGGATTAAGAAAGATATCGGCGGGGTTCGGCGCAGCATGTGCAGCGCTAACCAGGATAATAATAATCGGCAGTAGTTTAGCTGCAAATCATTCGCGTATTTGACTTCATTAGTCTGTTGGAGAGGGGGGAACCAAATACCACCAGGTCGGGAACTGGTGGTTTTGGTTTTCTCACCGATAGTTGGAGAACGTCTGGGAGAAAGATAACTGGGAAAATTCCATCGGTAAAAGTCTCCGACTGCAGTTTTCCCTCCTGGAGGCAGGGATTACCCCGCAAAGTTCGAAGACTGGAATGTAGTACCTAGGTAGTTATCTCAACGAAGAGATATAGTGTAGTGGAAGTTGAAATCTCTCCAATAATCGGCCCCCGCAGCATCCATTCAGCTCAGATTGTGGTCACACAATCTATCCTGTCCACATCAAAAAGACAAGCTCAATTGAAATTGGAATTTGGCCTGCGGAGAGAGTTAACTTAACGTGAACTCTGGCTTTATGACACCATTTCCATCGTTATCGCATCGGATTGTGTTTGTCGGAAGTCACCCGGGCATTTTACAGCCGAGGAGTGTATCTTTTGATCGATGATAGGCCGCAAAGACATACTTGGCTCTACCCGGGTCGGTACCTATGGAACTTGGAATGCGAGAAACTTGGAACCTAAGTAAATGCCGAGCATTTCTCCCCGGCACTTCGCTCTCAATCTAACTGGAGGAAGAGAGTCATGATCAATACAATTTCCGACAGGAAAATTCAAGATTCCTTCTCTATGAGATGGTGAGTTACCCACTACACCTGGAAAATTTTGCAAACTTTCTTCGTCTGCAATGTCGATCTATCAACAAATGAGCCATTCAGGTTGGAGGTTGGTTGCTCAGGCTAACGTTTCTGGGGATGAGAGAGTATCCAGTTTATTACTGGAAGGAGAATGTGCTAGCGCTGCTAAGATGGTCTTGGAAGAGGGCTATAGCGCCTTATTAGTTAAGGCTGGGGGGAGTAGCTAGGATCAGTATGAGGGAAAGTAATAGAGTAATGTGATAGAGCACAAGTATGGAGAGGGGGTCTAATTTAATCATGACAGGTGAGTTCTCGAGAGTTTAACAAGGAGCTATGCATGTCTAGTTTGGAATTCAGTTTGATATCAATTTAAGTAAGTATTACTCAATAGAGTAGTGGGAGTGGTCATATTAACTGCAGACACCTGATCTGAAATCCAACCTATCTGGATATCCCTTGTTGGTTGTGCCGTTGCACAGACTAGACACATCAGTTTGTAGTGTTTGAAGTTGGAAACAAAACGTCGGTGAGAGCGGGGTTGGTATACAGGAACGTGCTCTCGTAGAATTTTGCTTTTCTTTCTTTCCTTTCTTTTTTCTTCTGCCTATTGCTTTTGGCTTTCAACCCGGTAAGAACTTAGAAATCTTGGAAGATGTTGGAAGGGGGCTGCTGATAAAATAAACCAAAGTCATATTGTATGCGTATGCAGGAGAGGTAAGGAATAGATTATTACTTGGAAACAAGGTCTACTAATAGTTCGAGTGATGAGTCCCTTGGCAGAAGGGATTTTCCTGTAGTTATTCGAATTCACAGTGATGCTATCCGTTCTGTCAATTGAGACGGGACGATATTTTCTCTTCTTTTCCGTTTTGTTTTTTTTTTCCCTTGTGCCGACTACTACTACTACAGAGTACCAAGGCTTGCAGTCACGTTCGTTGACATCCCGGTCGACACGAGATTCAAGACGTCATCCATCTGAGACATGAGCCAATCCGGAGCGTCCGATCCAGGCTGCATGGTGATCATAAGAACATTGACCTCCCAGATAGAGAAATGGCGGAAATTGATAGATCGCTAAGGATATCAAGGTATCAACTGATTATGGAGACAAGTGAGTGGTTCAGATCCATCCGGATGTTGAAGGAGGGGTGGGAACAATGAGGAAGAAGAATGTGGTGTGATGATGGAGGGGTAAAACATGCCGGCGGAAAGGGAGCGGTGTGACTGAAAACTGGGGAGGACAGATACGGACGGGATAATTTAGCTTTTAATACTTGCTCCCAACACTCGAGGAATCATGATACTTCGTAGTAGGAGCAGTGTAGTCTCATGTTACTCAGATTGTTGTTCCTGATAAACGAGCGCAAAAGGATGTTATGATATGAGATGGGTTTATTATTACTTTACCGGGCCGGTTACGGAGACGCTTTTATCAGTTTTATGGGGTATGATTTCCCGCTTATGAAACAGTAGTAGTCAACCTTGGTAGACAAAGCGCCAAAAAAAAATTAAAAAATTAAATTAGGCTAACCTAAACGCCAAAGGTTAAAGAAAGCAAAAATTAGTCACTTGAAGATGATGATGGCTCTTCTTATGATAACCATATGGCTTAAGATTCCCTGTTGTAGCAAAATGGCGCAGAGGTCATTTGATGCCATTATCATGTCATTAATCAAAGCCATTCTCAGAGCCCTTGAGGTTCTCCACTTGAGCCTCCAGAGGTTGCCGATAGCCTGATAACCTGATCATCGGAAAGTCTGATAGACGGGGGGGTGTGTATGTCCTGCCTTCTGACGGGCTGGATATTAACTCTTTGAGGCTTCGGAATCAAGAGCAAGAGGACCGTGTATTTCAAGTTTCAGACAGGGCGCCTCGGAGTCGATTCTCTTTCATGGATTAACACCATTAGTAGCTAAAGGCGTACAAATTCCCCTCACAGTTCATTCTGTATGTCAATAGTCACTCCATAGCTCCGGAGATGAGCACATCTCGTTTTTGAATCCTCCTGGAACTGTCTTTTGTTTATTTTCGGCTTCTCGTTGCTGCGAGGTAATCCTTCGTCTAGAGCCTCTCGAGTAAAGCGTCATGTAGGTGCCTGGGAGGGGCCTGTGATTCGTCCGATGGGCATGGACTTGAATGCCCGCCAGGGCGCTATCATCTGCACGTTGGAGGACCCCTTGACCAATGACCGGTTGGCGAAGGTAACTCTGGGGTGGGGCGTCCGGTACCGCAGTCGTCGTTCACGGTTAGTGGAGTGGCTCAGTTACATCTCGCCTGGATAGAGGCGGGCCACTCTCTCCCTTTGGACTGGCTGAGTGGGGTGCGCTACGGCATCCCAGGCGTCCTGCTGCACGGGCTCACCCAAACACCATTCCTCATTTTACCCCTCCACCACTCATCGACAACCTCCTTCCCCGACCTGCATCGCATCCTATCTCGGTGGCTGCAACAGAAAATTCCTGCTGGGGCGATCATCTTTGTCTAACGACTGGAGCGTGCATCATACAGATGGTTTGGATATCCTATGAGATGAGTTTTCCACTTTCTTTCTTTCTTTTTTTTTTTTTAAAGTAGCTATTACTATTATTACGGATGCACGGGACTGCATCATATTATCTCAGAAAGCCAAAAAAAAAAATGAAAAGGTATGTTTACACTTCGATAAAAAGAAATTTAAACCCGTCGGCGATCGGGATGCCCGCCATCCATTTTTCCCAAGGGAACCCGGGACAGGAGGCTCCACTACTTTCTTCTTTGCCTTCTGAAAAAGTCAGTGCCGAGACGAAGAATTATTTATCTAGTCAGGAGCCAGCGTCACGTTGATATATCAACCGGCTTTTATTTGAAACCATCGAATATGTGCACCCGCTGGTCAACCGTGGTGGTTCCAAGGCTCACCAAGGGATGTTCAGACTCTGGATGTTACCGAGACATGGACGTGGATCGAGTCGCTAGTGGGATTGGATTGTTGATTATCATCGCCCCGCTGGGACTGAGTTTCTCTGATATGATATTACTAGTAGTTCATACGGTGCGTCTGATAGGGACGGACGGCTGAGGAAGGAGTCTGTCGTCAAGCTAAAATCAAAATGAACCTTCCAGAGGGGTCGCCACCAGGTAACTTAAGTAACATAACTCGAATTGAGCTGCAGGAGGAGGGAATTAGGGAGTAATATTGGACCCCATGATGATAATAATAACCATATTCATATCCAATAACAGGGCCCAATCAACTCCTCACGGCACGAGAGAAACATACATTTGTCCATCAAGGCTCCAAGTATAGTAGTATACTAGTCGGGAGTGTCGCATACCGTACGATACGGATGCAAGTACGGGCCTCACGATGCCCGGTGCAGCGACTCCCTGACCAAAGGGAAATCAGAGCCACGATAACATCCATGGATAGGATAATTATTATTATAATATAATTCAATTCCCCCGCTGCTTTCGTTCCATTTCGCCTCTTGCCTCTTCTCGACGATAACGACTCTCCCCCTCACTGTCTACTACTCTCCTGCTGAAAGAACAGAGAGAGCAAGTCAGCTTCTACAACCGCGAATAATCCAGACTAACAGGCAAGTACTTTATTTGCTCCTCGTATTTCCTCTCCTTGTTTACCTGAAATTGTGGCTTTTTTGCTTTTTTATCGATTAATTATTCCCTCCTTTTTTTTTGTTAGCCTCAGCTGGATTCCACAAGCGCACTTCAAGATTATTAGCCTGTCATCGACGGCTTACTTCCCTGATAGCCCCTCTCTCAGCTGATTGCTTCGGTGCACATCTTATCCACCCTTCCCCCCCCCCCCTTCGCCATCACCATCACCATCTCATCCTAGGCGGCACACTAGGCTTTGTGCTTGCATATTAGCTCCCCCCGGTCCTTTTCTTTCCTGTCCCATCCTCCATCTTCTCCTCAGCAAGCCTTTTGTGCTTTCTTTTTCCTCCCCCCTTCTTTTTATTCCCGGGGGTTCGTCCAGGCGACAACCTCTCTCGCTTCCTTTATTATCGAGATTGGAAAGTCGTTGTTGCTTTCCCTTCTCTTCTTGTGTCTCAGGTATGCGAACAACTGGAATTATATTATTGTTGTGAACCGGGAAGCCTTCTCTGGAATTTGAAATTTGCTCGGCCTTTGTTTATTGTTGTTGCACTCAACCCCCCACCCCTTTGATTTCTACCCTCCCTTGAAATATTCATTCGCCTTGCATTCAACATCATTCTTTGTTATCAATCAAGACATAATAGCCGTCGTCCATCCGCTGCCACACCCCGCTCCACATGAACAGCTTGCAAAGTGCACGCTCTCCACGAGTCGCTACTAATCTTTCCTCGACGGTCCCAGGTGGTCTCGCAATTCGATTTCCTACCCTGGTGCTCGCCAGCAAGATGTCTACCTTTGTGTCCTACTCTGCGAGTGCCTGAGCGTCCTTCTTTAGAGTTCGCCTGACTAGACCTTGTCTTGTTGGGCAAAACAACTTTCCGTAATGGAGAAGCTGAACACCGCAGACGGACAGCTCTTCATCAAGGTAGGCTTCAATCTACTCTTTGCGCCCCCCTCTCTTTTATCGTCTGCTAATCCTGGTAATTGCCTGTAGAATCTCGCTAGTTTCGTTCGAACCCACGAGAAGGCGCTCGCGAATGCACTACAGCTGAGACGTCAACCGACCAAAAATGCACACACTCATCAATCGGGCTCTTCGGGCTCGACTTCCTCAACTCTCGCGGCTGCCCTGTCCTTTGGAGCTCTGAAATTCGCATCCCAGAGTGTCAAACCTGCCAAACTTACCCTCACCCCTCATCACCTCTTTTATCTCCTCTCCCGCTTCGAGGAGATCCCGATCGCCGTGGGCCCCATGAATATTCGGCTGGAGAACATCCATGCAGACGTGTCACAATCATATGTGTCATTCCTTAATAAGCCCCAGCGGTCCAAAGGTGACAGGGACTCCATTCATTCTGTGTCTAGTGTCCGTAGCGTCATGTCTGGTATGAGTTCTCTCTGGTCGTCATTCGGTCTAGGATCCAAGGAGTCTACTTCGAAGTCGGAGAAAGCTAAGCTTGCCCTCGAGGCGGATATTAAATACCTATATTCCGCGTTTACCAAGATCCCCTGTTTACGGTTAGCCCCCGACCGCCGTGCCCACTTAATCCGTGGCTATGAGGAATTTCCTTTTGATACCGCTGTCCCCCTCCACTCCTTTAAAAACTTGAGCGCCTTAGAAATTATCGATATAGACTTCCGCTCGTTCTTCGGCTGGGACCGACTGTCAGAGCAACTGAGGACGCTGACCATCAAAAGGGCAAATATCGAAGACCCAGGGGATTTACTCACAGGAATTGTACTGGATGACATTGACAAGCGGCGGCGGCGGTCCTCCAAGCACCAAAACTCTCCAGTCCTGGGCTGGAGTGGAAGTGCGAACCCTCAACCCGTCAACAGAACTGAAATTTCCGGATCCATTTCCGCCCCTGGCTCCCCCGTCGCAGACACGCCCTTTGGAACAAGCGCGAGCCCCCAGGCAGCATCCATGATCAGGCTGGGATCCGAAGGTTCTAAGCCGCGTCCACGCGCTGGTAGCATCTCACCTTCTCGCCCAGGAAGCTCGAAACATTCAACCTACCGTCACAACCGTGGTCAGTCGGCGCGGATCAGAAGGACCGGATCGGGAAGCTCCAATTCGAGTGAAAACTCAGGTTACCGGACTGGAAGTTCCTCCAATCTACTGGCCAACGTCCTGCCTCCCACCAAGTGGCGGTTTTTGCGACACTTGGGGCTTGCGGATAATGACCTTACATCTGTCACCGCGGCCGGTCTTGCTCCTGTTGCTAACACTCTGCACTCCCTGGATCTGTCGGCCAATCTCTTTACAGAGGTTCCCGACAGTCTGGCTACTCTAGCTGCCCTGAGGGCCCTGAACCTGTCCAGTTGCATGATCGAATCCCTCCACTCTCTATCCCGTAACCCCCTCCCTGCCATCACCGCTCTTAACCTTCGGGCCAATCGTCTTCGCTCCCTCGCGGGAGTCGAGCGGCTGCTTTCCTTGGAACGGTTGGATCTCCGCGATAACAAGCTGTCTGACCCCACAGAGATTGCCCGGCTTACCAGTCTCCCTGAGATACGAGAGATCTGGGTTGCTGGCAACCCTTTTGTCAAGACGCATCCCAACTATCGTGTTGTAATCTTCAACCTTTTCCGTCGCACCCCCGGCTACTCAGAAGACATTATCATCGATGGATCCGGTCCCGGGTATACTGAACGAAAGCAGTTGGTCGATCGGGTTGCGGAGCCAGAAAGTGCACCAGTTGTCCGGTCGACTGCCGCTGACGCTTCCACACTCATCAGCAAACCATCCGGCGTCGCCGCCAACCAGGGAGCTCCTGCCACCAAGGTCAACCATGAGCTGGATATCGGACATTCTGAGCCTCTGCTGTCCGCTGATTATGGTGTCGGATCAAGCCGCAAGAAGAAGACTCACCGGCGAAGGATTGTGGACCCAACTGCAAAGGCTGCCACTGAAGGAAACGGAAACGGAGATCCAGGTGCGGTGGTACCTTTTATTCTTCCTGCTCAGCCTATGCAATTACCCGTTGATCCGTTTGTTACTTCGCCTACCGACAGTCAAATCAAATCTGATGGTGGACCTCAGGCCGGACCCTCTAATCCCCCGCAATCGGTAAAGGACGACAAGGACCAAGATTCGCCCACACTGCCGATCAACGAACTCCTTGCTCTGCAGCGCGCGCTCGAGGGTATTGACTGGAGCAATGTAGAGGGTGACTTCTACAAACAGCGGCTTGAGGCCCTGAAGCAGGAGGTTGGCAATAGCTGGCTCGCCGCGCTTGGGGACCAAAACTGGAACTCCCCGCAGAGGGATATCAGTATTCCCCGCACAGGTACCAACCTTAGCGACACAGCTCGGATTTCTCCGGAGTCTCTGACCAGGGCCAATAGCCAAGCCATCTTGAGTGGCGGCCATCCTGTGCTTTGAGATGATGCTCCCTTCTTCTCTTTCTTTCCTTTTCTTTTTATTTCCCATGGTTGAACAGCCGTGCTGTACTACAGCCGGCACTCCTTATACAACAAAAAGAAAGAAGATTCCCATTATTAGACGAAAAAAGTGCTTATTTTTGTTTGATTGACTTTCAATCTACATCATTGCGCTTTCATTACTCTTGACATGCCACCAGTCTATTTACAGAGGTTGGTGTTGGCGGTCAAACTGCATGATTCATGGCGTTGTGTGATCTCTCTCTCGAGATTCCGGGCCGGATGTTTGAAATTTTGTTGGCATTGTCCCTCCTCTCTCCTCTTCCCTTGCTTTGTTCCGATTTCATTCTACCCCATTTCTCTAACTACATCCATGCCATACCCCGTTGGATGTATTGAAAGAAGAGAGCAAGAGAGCCATTAATTTTCTTCTTTAGACCACTTGTATTTTATTGGTGAACAGGGTGACAGGTGTCTTGTGGCGTTTTTGGAATGTTCTGAGAATTTTCTTCATCTTTTCTTTCTCCTGTTTTACTTTATTTTCGGTGGGCTTTGTTCTTTTTCTTCTTCTTCATTTCTTTCTCCTCTTTCGCTTCTTTTCTATTTTGCTTGTCCTCCTTCCTCTTTAATGATTGTTTTTGAGGATTTGCTGCATGTCGGGATATCATTTTGCTGTTGTTTTTCTCCATTGTTACAGGATGTATACCTTCTTGGCGATTGTTTCGGTTTCCTCTTTTTTTTTTAACTTTTTTCCTTTGCAAGAGCAAGAGACCCCATGATGAGTTTCGGACTTGATGCATGAGACATGAAGCAATGGTGACGAGTCAATTTTATCTTCGGTCAAGCTGTAGTGTAATCGTACCTAACCTAGAGTCTACTTTGGAAGTCAGGTAGCAAATAGATATTGTCCATCAAAAGCGAAGATGTAGTTAAATAGGAAACTGAGCCGGTCGTTGGGCACGCGCATCTGAGCTCGCGTATGTACTATATAACGAGGTAGTAGATTCGGACGCGAACTGTACTGATAAGGAAGGGTAAGTAAGATGAGTAGAACAAAGATCCTCGTTGCACCTGACTGTTGACAACAAGGTCTGAGTTACTCATAATTATTAATTAAACTTTCCCCCTCATATCCATACCCCAAGCCTGAAGGTGTGTGTGTGCCTCCTTGCAGATTCTGAGGGACCGGGACCCCCGCGCAACAGGCATGAGGGTGGGAGGGAGAGCAACAGAAGGGGGAAAAAATCCAGAGTCTAGACTTTGCGGACTGGGATGTGGACGTAATATATAGTGTAGTTAGACAGTCAGCAAGCGAGTGAGTCAAGACTAAAAGAGGGGAAAGAGAAGTCTAGAATAAGTCTTAAGGTACGTAAGGTTGATATCTTCAGCTTGGATGGTTGCAAGTGGAGAGGCCGATTCCTGGTTCGGCGATGCGTATTGGTGGATGGTAACCGCTGGGTTTTGGTTATTTATAGTCGGGGGCGTTCTGGAAGGGTCAGGGTCCACCGCTTCCGACGCCAGCCAATCAGCATGCCAGGAAGAGAGGCAGTAGGTTTGGTAATTTATGGTGAGACGCGGCGGGAACATCGGGTTGGTAATCTATTCTTATCCTTGTTATGATTCTCGTCCGCCTCCTCTCTTCGGTCCTCCTCCTGTGTGTTATTCACTTGTTTCAACTTTCCAGGTTCCATCGTAGTAGTTCGTCCGTCCCGTCAACTCCAGCTTCAGCTTGGTCTTTCTTTCCTGCTTTAACTTGGGAAGAAGAAAGAGTTTGTGTTCTACTCCCGAGCCATCTAGACTACCTACTGTACTGCTGCCACTGCCTGGTCTTGTCTGCTCCGGCACACACTGATCCCTTGATTATTATTGCCTGGCCGTCTTCCAAGTTGTCGGAGCTGCCCCCCTTCCCATTATTTTCTTCCTCCCCTCACGCCACCAGAATCTTTTCCCAAAAAAGATTGTGCTTTAGTCAACTGGGAAGCTCTCTCGCTATCTATCTGTCTCGCTTTCGCTCTCGCCCTCCTAGATCTTCGACTCCATCAACCTTGCTATCTCGCTGGTTTCGAAACTTCATCCAACTTCCCTCCCCCATCCCCCCTTACAAAGAACCTTCCGTCGCTTGGGTGCCGCTTTTTTTCTTCTTCCCTTTTTTTCCCTCTCTCCCCTCCCACAACTTCGTCTCGCAGACTTGTTTCTAAAGCCTCGAGTATCGCCTTCTCGTTGGGATTTTCCGGAGCCGCATCTCCTCGTTATCAACGCGCATCGTCGCCTACATTTTTGAAAGGGGTTATTTTGATTATCGCATAGCGTTCGATACAACAACCTAGATTTTCCTCCCCTCCCGCAACCTCTCCTCGGCCCTTTGGCCTCTTTTTCGCCTTTTTGAGTTTATTTTCTCGTTTCTTCCAGATCTCGTTTGGTAAGCAAAAGAATCAAAAGAGCAGTCACAAAAAAAATCATCATCACACTCCCCTCCCGCTCTCACCCATTGCTTGCCTCTTCACTATCAAAGAAAATTTTCCGGGCGCATTGTTCACGCGTCTTCTCAACCCCCCTTATCCTTTACCTTCCATCCTTCTCCATCCGCTACTTTTGATGCTTCTGATGGTTTTCTAACGCTCTCTACTTGTTGTGACAGTCCATAGCCGCCGCGTCATCTATCATATCGCGACCGAGCGCTCCGTTAGCCACCGCTCTCTTCCTTTTTGTTTTTTTCTTCCATTCCATCGCTGGACGCCTGTTTAATTACTTTATTTTTTTCCCTTCCTCCGTTTCTTTTTCATCTCTCCTCCCTGTTTTCCTTTCGCTCTCGTCTCTCGTTAGACATAATACGCCATGGCCGATCAGGACGTGGATTTGGACTCAATCATTGATAGATTGCTGGAGGTGAGGGGCAGCCGACCTGGCAAGCAGGTCCAGCTTCTGGAATCGGAGATCCGTTATCTTTGCACCAAGGCCAGGGAGATCTTCATCTCTCAGCCCATACTATTGGAGTTGGAGGCGCCAATCAAGGTAACACTGACCTTTTTCAAGCGTTACAAAACGAGTGAGTGAGTGGGTTGGGCTGACATCCCGGTGATAACAGATTTGCGGTGATATCCACGGCCAATACTACGACCTGCTCCGTCTGTTCGAATACGGCGGTTTCCCTCCGGAAGCCAATTACCTTTTCCTCGGTGATTACGTTGACCGTGGCAAGCAGTCGCTCGAGACCATCTGTCTCCTCCTCGCCTATAAGATCAAATACCCGGAAAATTTCTTTGTCCTACGTGGTAACCACGAGTGCGCCTCTATTAACCGTATCTATGGCTTCTACGATGAATGTAAGCGAAGGTATAACATTAAGCTGTGGAAGACTTTCACCGATTGTTTTAACTGCCTACCCATTGCCGCCATCATTGACGAAAAGATCTTCACCATGCACGGTGGTTTGAGTCCCGATCTCAACTCTATGGAGCAGATCCGTCGTGTTATGCGCCCGACTGATGTACGTATTCTTCCTTTTCCTCTTACCCTCCCAAAAACCGTTTTTTATGGATCAGATTTTCCCGTCAAAGGAGGAAATTGTTTGCATGCGGGCCGAGACCGGGAGGGATTTTGCCGGGCTGCACAAAGCTCAAGGCTTTGATTTGCTAACTGATATAGATTCCGGACTGCGGCCTACTCTGCGATCTTCTGTGGTCTGATCCGGACAAAGATATTACTGGCTGGAGTGAAAACGACCGAGGTGTCTCGTTCACATTCGGACCGGACGTTGTATCGCGATTCCTACAGAAACATGATATGGATTTGATATGTCGTGCGCACCAAGTTGTCGAAGACGGCTACGAGTTTTTCTCCAAGAGACAACTGGTCACGCTGTTCAGCGCTCCGAACTATTGTGGAGAATTTGATAATGCCGGTGCCATGATGAGCGTTGATGAGAGTCTACTGTGCTCTTTCCAGGTATGTCACTTTAACAGAAGAGTTAAGAGGAAAAGGTGAATCGGCACTAACTTGCTCCTGCGCTAGATTTTGAAACCAGCAGAAAAGAAACAAAAGTACGTCTACGGGGGCATTAACTCAAGCCGACCCATCACTCCTCCGCGAAAGCAAAAGAAGAAGTAAGGAATCATACGAGCTTTTCCATGTGCAGCAGGTTCGGGCGGAGATAAAGTCACGACAATTCTCATCCATCCCCACACTTTTTGTTGTCAATACCCGAGAGATTCAGAAACCCTTTGAAACGACATCGATGTCCATGCATTAGACGGTCGGAAGCGACAGATACACCCCCCTACCGTTATCGAGAAACCATTTTACGACATGCAGAAATACGTCACAAATTCATCCTCCCCGCATCCCTGATAACTCTCCAGCGACTCCGGAACTCGCTTTTTCTTTGCGCGCTGAATGTGTTTTGTTTTCTATAACGGAAGGTACTTTGTGCTCCCAAGTGGGGTTGGTGTTTTTTTTCCCTCCCATTTTCCCTTTTTTTGCCTTTCTCTTTTCTCCCCTTGTTTATTTTTTTTTTTCTCTTTCTAACCCTCGTTTCTATCCAACCTTCTCTTAACTTTTAACCTCCCGTGTCTATCAGATTCCGTTTGGCAGAAGGAAGGAAAGCGACGGCTGCATCTGGTGTTCTCCATGTTTGTCTTTTTCATTCGATTGTTTTCTCTCTCTCCCTTTTTTCTTTTTTTCCCTTAAAATTTTCCTGTGAGTGTAATGCCAACCAAATAAGCAACGACACGACCTTGTGTCTTTGGAATGTGTACCAAGATATCTTCTTCACCCTGGACCTACCCTACCCTACCTAGTCCTTCCTTTCCCAAATTCGATTTTCTCTCATATTATGGTAATGAACCCCCGCGAAGCAAAGAAGTTTCAGCATATTGACATCCAGATTCGAACTTGCTTACAAACATAAGGTCCAGATCCAGAATGCAGATATCCTACCAGTGACACGGCTTAACATGCACATACCAGTACCTCGACACATGCACAGCACAGATCCAATTGCCCCCTTCCTACCGTCCCCCCTCTCTTGTTTCTATCGAGTGAAAATGGAAAATACATACCTGTGTAAAAACATGCACGGCTTCAAAATACGTGGAGTTTGTCCAATGCAGTCTGTCTCTGAACTGTATTCACGACCTTGGTTATGACGATGGATATGGACAAGCATATTGGCATTGATTATGGTTATGGTTATTCTTGGAATTGGCATATCAATAATGAGGATTGGGAGGGTTGGTATCCTACTTGATTACCCAGTACTCGGGTACTTTTATGTTGTATTCTAGAATATGCGGGCTTGGGATGAGTGTTCTTGTTCTGTTTCTCTTTCTTATCAATCGCAATCCCTTTCATTGTCTCAATACGTAATCACTTTGATACTCAATCGTTCCTCGACTGATATGAAACTATCTTGTAGATCGCACTCTTGGCTAATGCGTTCGTTCGGGAAACAACTGTTTCTATCTCCCTTTGACCTACAGGAGACAGTTTAATTTAATTTGATTTAATTTTATTAAATATTGGTGATTTTCTAACTTCCCTTCTTCAACATTCTAATAAAAGTAACAAACCAACCCACTACAATTACTACCTTTTCCATATGAAAAAGATAAAGAGATTAAAAAAAGTAATAAATATTTGATATAATTTGAGCAAGCTAAAACGATTCTGGCTGTATTTGGTAACTGGATTTAGCAAGAAGGTGCGGGCCCGGGGAATACATAGGTTGGAAGGTAGGGAGAGAGTATAGAGGTTCAGAGATTTGTATTTGTTTGTTGGGGGGGAGACAGAGCAGAGAGCAGAGATAAGGAACAAGTGTCTCGAGTCATAATGGGTTAGGGTAGGATAATGTGAGGAGATAAGATGTAGGTAGATAGGTTTCGTTTTTTGGTATTATCTTAGACATATTGAGACAACCACCTAATACCGTCGCCGTATCCTGTGCGAATTCGAAAAAAAAAAAAAAAAAAAGTCATTAGCCATATGGTTTCTTTTGGTTTCTTTCTCTTTTGGGATATGTATGGGAAGAAAGGACGAGACTTACCCTGTCTCATGACAACACTGCACATGAACACCTCGATCGGTCGGATCCCCTCAAGGGGCACCTTGCCCTTACCCGTGGTCTGATACAGACCCAGCTGGTGTCGGAGCTCGTCCTCGCTGACAGCATCGGGGTGATCGATCTTGTTTCCGAGGATCAGGAAGGGGACCTTAGACAGCTCTTCCATCTGGAGAAGGGCGTCGAGTTCGGCCTTGGACTCGGGGAAACGTTCGTAGTCCTTAGCGTCGACCAGGAAGACGATGCCGCTGACTTCGGGGAAGTAGTCCTTCCAGAGACGGCGGGCTATTTTTTAAAAAGAAAAGTCCAGTTGTTAGTGCGTTTGTTCCTGGCCTGTCCTGACCTCTTCTGGAATTCTGTTTTGATTTCCTCCGACGTAGAATGTGGATGTGGATATGACTAACCCTGTTGATGACCGCCTAGATCGAAGGTAGTGAATCGGTTGTTTCCAATAACGAGTTCCTCCGATGCTAGAATTAATCATATATCGTCAGCTTCCCTGCTGTTTTGCCCGATTTTTACTCCCTTCCTCCCTCCAATCAATATTCGTATTCAAGGTTGATTAAAACGTACTCGGGTGAGCGGTAGGTTGAAGAACAGCAACACGATCGTTCTATCATATCATAAGAGTCCAATTAGCGCTTTTTCTCCTTCGGATGGATTATAAACTCTTCTCTTCCTGCCATGGCGTTGTCACGCTATCATGACAAATGAAAGTTCGGATTCCTTCCTTGAAAAAAAAAAAAAGGACTGCGAAGTTGCTAGAAAGGCTTACCTTCAGCATGTGCAGGAGGGTGGTCTTCCCGGCATTATCGAGACCAAGGAAAAGGAGCTTGGCGTGCTTGTTCAGCAAGCCAAGGGACGACAGAAGGTCGTAGACTGGGTTTCAATCGTTAGTCAAGTTTGCGAATCCAACTGGAATGAATTAAAAAAAAAGAAAAGAAAGATAGATAGAAGGAGCGGGAGACATCATCCTCAGATGCGAAAGTGAGAATCGACAGATTGAAGGGACGGAGCGGTTAAGTATCGAGGACAAAGGAGGCAAAACAAGAGGGAGCACCTACACCAGTTGATAAGCCACATAGTGAAATCGATTCAGAAATCACGGATAGAAGGATTTCAGAGAATCAGTAGGGATTATGAAAAGCCTAGAGGGGAAAGTCGAGGAGGATTGTGGCAGGAAGCTCAAGATAACCACGGAGTCGAAGGAGACAGATTGCGGTGGCCGATGGGGTGACGTTGGATGGACTACTGACCTCGCTTGCATTATTTGACGCTTAGCCGAGCGCCTAGCCCAACCCGCAGCCGCCGGGAGATCAACCAGTTTCTCATCTCTGTCAGTGCATTTCTCTCTACAGGAGGCTTTGGTTTTTTTTCTTCTAGTGGAACTCAAGTAAATAATATTAGGTTTTTTTTCATTGAGGTCTCAATCTAGTCCGGTCAAGCAATGATCCCGGGTTTCTACATTCTCGCAACAGTCAAAGCAAGGGGTATACTACTCCGTATGAACCGCCTCCATGCAAAAACAGAAATAAAAGAAAAGAAAAGCCAATGCAAAGGGAAAAACCCAGGTCGTGCACTAAAAGTTTGTAAAAATATAGGTGGAAAGAATAAGGCAAAGTAGCAAGAAAGAAATATGTATAGGTGAAAGGGGAAAGAAAAGCGACCGCCGTGTAAATGCAGAGACAACAGACCTTCCCGTAAGTGAAAAAGGTAATAAAAGAAACAAGAATCCGTGGGACACGTTAAGATGCAGAGTGACAGGCACTCATGACACGTGTTCTCTCAATCGTCAAGGAGATCAGGTGCCTGATAAGGTGTATCCAATTATGTACAAGAATGGGATCAGTAGGTGTATTTTGGTTGCCCTACCCATGGAGAGGTGGCTAAACAGATAGGACGAGCTGGGCGTTTTCACCAACGCCATAAGCTCTGCACCTCTCAGCAACTTCGAGGCCAAGCTCCTTCATCCGTTCAGCGCCTTTTCCGGGGATAGGTCGCCGCTCCATCTGCTCCTTGGCAGCTTTACGGCAGTGTTGACGCCAGAACTTCTCTTTCCGTTTCTGACGCTTCTTTTCCAAGCCCTCGACAATGTCGATAGGGCCGCGGGTGTGCACTTCACGAGTACGCGAGGACTCACGCTCGTGCAACTCCTGTATTGGTACAATCCCTGACCAGCAATAAGAGTTGGCCTGGGAGAAGAAAGGGTTGGGAGTGCGGGGGAGTGACTTTGTGCGAGTGAGATAGGGGCGTTGCACGAGCTCGCTGATGTTGAGGCCGTGGGGTCGCTTGGAAGGGGCGTCATCGCCTGACTTCTCATCTTCGCGAGAAACTCTCAGCTTCATGGGGGGAGGTGGCGAGCGTAGGCGTCGAGGAGACGCCCGGCTGCGGCGAGGAGGGGGTGAAACCATTCGTCTGGGAGACGTGTGGGGAGAGGCCTTTCGCAGATTTTCTGCACCCGGTCGACCCCGAGGCCCTTCATCAAGCATGGTGGACCCCTCCATTTCCTCGTTTTTATCCTCCTCATCCTCGGGATCACTGGTAGGAAAGCTAGGGTCGATATCCTGAGGAATGACAATCTGCTTGGAGAGGCGACGTTGCTCGATGCAGGACTTGTAGGCGGCTTCCAGGGGTCGATCCTCGTCGAAAGTTCCACAAACGAAATCAGTGCTGTCGGGGAGGTTGGGAGTACCAGGACGCATCTTAGGAATCTTGATCGATGGTCGGACTTTGCCGGTGAGACCGGGAGGCCACCTCCTTTGTTGGCTTTCTTCGTTCATCGAGTCGAAAGACATGGCTGAGTCTCTGCGGCTAAAGGGGAATCGAGGACCTTCAAGAGTCTGCGGGCTGGTGGCAGCAGTCGTAGAGCCGGGGGCCCAAAATTCGTAATCCGAACCCTCGTCACTCTCATCGGACTCCGCGAACCCAGCCTCGTTGTCGGACTCATTGCCGTCATCTTCATCAGAGGAGAAATCGTGAACAGTCGAGTCATCATCTGCGACGTCTTCCTCTTCGTCTTCCTCTTCCTCTACTTCCTCAGCCAGCTTTCTGATTGCGTTCTCTTTTTTCATGCAATCACTCATTGTAATCTTTTCCTTATAATCGCCAGACTTGGTAACCCATTCGGCATCCTCCTCAAAGGAGCTCGCAAACTCATGAAATCTGGTAGCCTCCGAATCCTCAAACTTGCCCAAACCACTGGTCGGAACACCTCTCCGGTCCTGAGGAGCCTTGGCCTCAGCCTTGGCCTCTGGGGAAGGGATGGTGATTTTTAACTGTGTATCCTTTTCTGGCGAGGCTTTGCGTGCGAAGGGAGCCGGAGATCCTCGGGCACGAGTTCTCAAACAAGCACCACGAGTTGGGGACCGTTCTCTCTTGGACTCAGGATCTCTTGCAGGGCAAACGAAAGTGAGAGTCGTCCTCCGTTGAAGCTCTGCCGGTCTGGGTTCGTTGGCGTGGGGGGTCGATTTTGTCCGCTGTGGTGTGGGTGGCTGATGTTTCTGGTCCTGATCCTTCCGTCCACATGCAAAGCTAATGCACCTCTTGCGTCCAAGGTTGGCTTCAACGGCAGACTCGCCGGCACCAGCCTCAGGACCAGCCACTTTGCTAGCATTGCTCACCAAAGGGGGTCGACCAGCCAATCGATGAGGCAAAGGCGGACTCGAGGTGTGGGAGAGGGACGGGCTCGTGAGACCACTGTCACTGCTGAACTCGGCCGCTGAGAGACCGCTAATGCTGCTGTAAGGGTAGGAACGGTAGAAGCTGTTCTCATGAGACGAAGCATGGGTCTCCGTTGGGCTGGAGGCTGGGCTGCTTCTGAGGGCACGGGTAAGGAGGGATTCTTTTCGATCTGTGAGCGCGGTAGGGGATTTGACGTGAACAAGACCCTCATCCATAGCCATGGGTGATGTATTAAGGAACCGATGTTCCAGGGGTTCATCCATATCCTCAGCCATGTCGTTCTCTTGTGGTGCCGACTTGGAGTGGGTGGATGATAATAACATTTTTAAGATATGATGTACTGAAGAAAAAGATCGATCACCACTGAGTAAGTGTACCATCGTTTCGAGGTTGGAAAAGGAGGTATCATAGGTGTGAGGAAGGGTAAAGCCGAAGGTTAAGGTTAGGTGACGGTTGTATGAGGTGAGGTAGGTAGGTAGGTGACTCGAGGATATGAAGAGGCGCTCGGGCAAGATATTAATAAAAGTTGGGTGTCTCTCAACAATGAAAGAAGACAGGCTCTCTTATTATCGAACAGTTAAATTAACTGATCGACCTAGAGAGAGGGGGCCCGGGGTAGGACAGCGACAGTCATGATATAAAGCACATTATGCGAGTGTGGAATGCGAGGAGTGGGAGGGAAAGAAAAAGAAGACAATAGTGTCAATGCAGCCAAGAAATGGGAATCTACGCCTTCTTCAAGGAATGGCAGCTCAAAGAGCGCCAGAAGAAGACGCGCCGAGTAAGATTTGAGGAGGCAATAATGAGTTGGCAGTGCTGAATGGAGTCGTAGGAAGTAGGACTGCGATGCAAGAGAAGAAGGAATGTAGAAAAAGGCAGATCGGAAAATAGAAATAAGGGACTAGGGAGGGAAGAGGGGTGGTGTGGATATGCCACCAGGAATAAATTTAATTATTTCTTTTTTTTTTTTTCAACCTAGAAAATTTTTTTTTATTGGGGTACTGTATGTAATGTGGTCAATACGGCGTACGGAAGAGGGGGTGGTGAAATAAAAAAAATTCGATGATGGGGCGTGGGAGAGCGAGGAATTTTTCTTAGGGTAAGGTCAGTTGGGGAGTGGTCAGGAACGATCGCCACCCAGCGCCAGAAAGAAAAATTGGAGTGCAAAAAGAAAAAAAAAAAAAAAAAAAGGAAGGGATTTCCGTGGATGCGCTGACAGGCTCTGATCTTCTCTTAGGCTTCTTTTCTTCTGCAAGCCGGCCCTCACAGACGCTCGGTCCAATCAGCCCCTCCAAGCCACGACCCACTGCATCGTTTTCCCTTCGCCAAATCGATGCAGGCTTCGGTTCCTGCGGCTACGTGACGTTGGCCAGCAAGTCTTCCACTGCGCACAGTCAGTCAGTATAGTCAGTAGTAGTAACGACAGGCCTTGGGAGGCAGGCATTAATGACCGCAAATCCAACAGGGATCGATGGAAATCTAGTCATAGAAACAGAATGGCATAGAAATCCCAATCCTTCCCATCCCCCAACCCTTTTTACATCTTCTTTTTTCTATCCTTTTTGTTCATTTTTTGTGACAGTTTGGTTTCATCCCGCCGGCAAGGCTGGTAGCCTACCAAGCTTCTCTCCCGCCCTCTCCAAAAAATACTATGAGGGATTTTGGAGGACCAAAATCAACGGAGAAGTCCTAGGACAGTCTTGGTCAAGGCCTCCCGATCAAAAAAAAATCCCCCGTAATGCACCGCATTCCCAACGAATAAATCGTGAACATGAGTAATAATTATTTTCAACCATTAATTGTAATGAACTAATGGCCTTGGACACGATAAAGCCAAGGTTCAATGGGGATGGTAGTCATAATGCTTTTCTAGAATCTGTAGCCGGAGGATATTTCATCTGATCGGAATGTTGCACAGATCTTGCAAAGTACTAGCTGAACAGAGAACAAAAGCAAAGAAAGTCCATCTTCTCCAGACTCCGCATGAACTCAAGGACGCTGTGTTTCGCTGTCTTGCAGTCGGCCATCTTCGCCCCCACGGAGGTTGAGGACAAGGCATCGAGCAGGCGGCACGAGCTGCGGCCATACTCGCTCGTCGCAGGACGCACGGATGACTACCTACTAGTAATAATAATGCTAATAATAATACGGGCAATTCCTTAGTGAGCACTGAATTAGCGGCACTTCCCGACCGAGAAGGTATTTTATGTCATAATTACATTACTACCCGTTAAGGACGGCAGGAAGACCCGACCTGAGGACGACAGAGCTCCGGCATCGCTGGCCGAAGCCGTGTGCTACTTACTAGTAGTAAGGAAAACCGGTTCAAAGTGAGATCATCCACTCTTCTTCCAGTCTTGACTTTTCGTTTCTTCTCTTGCTCTATATTGAAGATTATTCATTCTTATTCAGGTTCTTACAGTTGGAGATTTTTTCCTCTTGCTGGTTTGAAAGGTTTGTATCTCGTAAGATTTTATTACGCTGGAGACAGCTTGAGTGGAGCCTCGGCGTGTACTGATTAATAATGCCCTTAGACTCAATTGGTGCAGTGGTTGTACTAACCGTACCTGGGAAGAAGCCGCGAGAATTCCCCCTCTTCGCAATTCTCCCGGCCAGAGGCAGGATGATGGGAAACTGTTGGAGAAGCGCAACAGGACGGCGCTCTACGCGCTTCACTCTCCTTTGTAGTGCGTTATACTATTCCCTTTTAGTTCTAATTATTACTATGACCCTTCGAGCATAGCGCGACTACTGTTGCCAACTTGGGACTATTATTGCCAGCGCCGAGTCTTCCCCTTGCTGGCCCACCCGATACCTACTCCCAATCCGGAAAGCACTGGTCTTGGCTTCTGACGTAAAAAAGTTACGCCCTTCGACTGCGTCGTAGCTTTGAGACATTCAGGACTGTTCACCTGGGGGATAGTCTCACCCAAGAATCAAAAATAATGCAAAGTGCCTCGATGATTGAAGGGTTGGAGTGATACTGTAAGAGAATATACAGTGAAGAGTAAATGTTGACTAGGAAGATTTAAGTTTTTAGGTTGATACCACATATCCCTACACTTGCAGCAAGTTGCTACCCTTGCCAAACCCAGCCCAAGGGTATGACGATGTTCCATCCATCGCCTCTTGATGACGCTATGGAGTCCCAGAACGGAGATTTTACAACAATCACACCAACTCGTTGGTGGGAATGTATGATGCTCCCCGAAGACATTTCTGATCCCTTACAATTACCTAGCTTCCGATTAAGGCGTAAAAATGGTGCCACTGAAAACGAGAATTACAAGGCTTGGCTCGTACACTATACATCGACACTCTCATAGGCTGTCTTACTGGAATGAATAGCCTTTTCTTGGCCGTACAGCATCAGGCGAAGATCCGGAGGCAACAGAAGCGGCAAGGGCTGGAAATGATCTGAAGCTAAGCAGATAACCATTGGGCTAATTTTCTGGTAATGGATATTCGTGATGATAATGGTCTAAACCCAAATACTCCCTGTTGAACGCCAAGCAATATATACTAATTGCGCTGGGCGTTTACTCCTTACAATTCGACCCTTTTCGTAGTACCACGAATTCCTGTGGAAGTATATACGCAAATCGAACAATGATGGCGTCAATTGGCCGACATAGCGCATTTTCCAAGAAAAAATAATTGAAGGTTGAGTTCAATTTTAGCATTCATGACAAGAAAGGCGAAGCATGGTGGCAGTGATGCATTGCGAAGATCTTCCCTCGTATCTAATTGCTCGTGGCCCAAGGCTCCTCTCGCGAAGGTTTCCTCCTTGCTTCCTACCCCATACATTCTTCCTTCGGAGATTCCTTCAACATGTGCCATATTGAACTACCCTCCAAACCAAACCACCGAGATACCAAAGCTGAGCGATATGTGATCATCTTGACAGAGGACCGCATACACCCCCACAATAAGGTACAGAGTAAAAAAGTCAAACAAGGACCATCTGACGGATGACGAAAATATGCTGGATGATCAAAAGCATCAGGATGAAGAACGCCAATAATAATGGAGCTCCTTAGGACAAGTCCTCCAGGAAGCAGGGAGCGCAGCATCTGAGCATCTGCATCACCAGGCCGAACCAAAGTTACCAAAGACTCAAGTCTTGGACAAGCTTCTTGGGTTCCAGGGATCCTTCCCCCACTTTAACCAGGATTGTAACTTTTTCAGATTCAGGTTACAGCCAATCCCAATTGATCATGCAAGGCTTTTGTTCTGTTTTGTTTTTACTTTTTTCGCCGACGGGGAATCCCAGCAATCAGGGTCACGCAAAACATCAGCCCAGTCAAGATCAAGATGAGTGACTTTGAAACAAAAAACGGCAACCTTGGGATCGGACTGCAACTACGAGCCGCCCGGCCCGTGAGAGTTTCTCTTCTGTTAATAATCACTGAAACACCCCAATTGTAGGTATGAAGTACAGTTACAAGATAATGAGCTGGGTTTAGGATGGATCATTAACGAACTTCATTATTTAATTCCCCATCATTGGAGCTTTCCACCGAGAAGGAATCAAGCCCAGCTCAGGATAAGCCTTTTTCTTTCTTTTTCTTCCCCCCGACCCAACTAACTCCCCCACATTTTTGTGGTCGTCGCCTATACCTCCCTATTATTATTATTTGTATGCTGTGCATGAAGGATTACTCATTCGCACGTTGTTGGAAGGTAGCCTCGTGGCCTCGAAATATGCACTCCAAAGAAAAAGGAAAAGTCGCTCCGCGTCACCACCTTAGCAGATGGCATGAGATGGGATAGTCAGAGAAATATTCCTATTAGTCACTGAGGAGGAAGATTATCGGAAGAAAAACCAGGTGGCATATGGTGTGTGGCAATCGTGGGAAATTTGCCTTACCCTGCGATGGAGGAAGCGATAGCAAACCAGCGCTCAATGGGTGGAGGTTGAGTGAATTGTCGCGCACAATTAGTGGGTTTGTAGATGCTTGTATGAGGATGATTAATTCCGGGTAAAACCCAACCAGCCATATGATAGATTTGTTGACCGGAGATTTGGTCTCCAGTTAAGTGTATATTTTTTGTCTCATAATAATAATGTTCCTACAGTGTATGTTCCTACAGTGTATGTTCACAATGCATAATACTATGCCAGGTTGAGGGGAAAAGTTCACTGATTACCCAGGTTATTTACCCTTAATATTATTCATCACTGTTATTATTGTCATAGCCGCCGTTAACCCATGCTGAGGAGAGACTTCTCCTCAATTAACTCCAGTAATCAATATTAATAGCACACAACTCGTGAGGGGGAAGTTAAGAACAGTTCACTCCTCAGATCCTGGACTGATATTAATGATCCTTCTTGCCTCCCTTTCAACCGTTATTGGCCTGGAAATTCAACCCCAGCCGACGTCGGCGTCAATTTGTATGAGGGATTTTTCGTGTCACCGGGATCTTCTCCACCCGCACAGGACCCGTTCTCCAAGTCTGCACCAGCGCCGTCAGGTTCAGCTGCATGATGCTCCCAATGCGGTAAGCCAGAGAGAATGCGAGAAGGAGACGAACACTTTCCCAGCCGTCTGTCACTACTTACAGGGCAAACTAACATGCTCTTGAGCTGCATGATATGAGCTCACCCACCTGACATGCTCGAATCTGAGAGCTTGTGTCAGTCGTGGAAGATGCGAGAGGGCAGGATGAATCAATCCATTCGGCGATAATCAATCAATCAAGAATCCATCCAATCACTTTGATAGTGAAGCCCTCGGCTCTCGAGTCTCAGCTCTCAGCTACACAGAACGTATTGTATCTGCTCACCAGCCATCTGAGGATCTTGCCTTGCGACCGATAGGTTAATAATGCCGAGTTATGGCCTCCATATGAAGTATACAAATGATTTATGCATGGTGTGCCGCCCTTGACACCTACAAAGTACGCTTGCACTGCACTCTACTGCATTATTCTTGTCTTCCCCAGAAAAATTGTTCGAAATTATTATTATTCTCGCCATCCCCGTAAGAGAAAGTCCCATCTCAGGCCTCCCTGTCCAGCCAGCCCAAATCAAATCGGTCGGCCCTGATCCCAATAATGCAAAGGACTTCTGCTTCTGCGCCAACATCTCGAGTCAGGCCATCTCACATGACGGGTAATGGGGATACAGTACTTGGTACAGTTTGTCACATTACAATGCGGAGAAAGGTGGCCATTTTATTGTCTGCTGTGTAACAGACGTAGAGAACAATATTTGAGTGTTGCTCTATCTTTGTTTGGACTGGTAAGGGGGTTATTATTGACTAACGCGGAGAATCCGAGACAGAAGAAATTATTCAATATGACTATGAAAAGACACGAAATTTGAAAAAAAGAAATTTGAGAGAAAAAATAAAAATAAAATAAGATCGTACCAAAGAAAGAAAGGGGAAGACTTGGTGATTATTGAGGGGTACACAATGCACCCTTAATTGTCGAGTCGGGCCGAGCGTGCATGTTCGGAACCTGGCGAGAGCCCCCCAGGAATGTGTCATGGTAGAGTCGGGCTGTGGTCAACACTCCCAGGCCCTAGATGCAGACTAGCTCAGGGATGCGAAGACAATAGTACAGTAAAGAAGGGGAGGGGAGGGAATTTCTTTGCAGCACATTGTTCTTGATCTCATGATCGACGAATTCCACTGCGAAGGGAGGTACCGCAGATCAGTGAGACGGCCAAGACCTCCGCCAAGATCCGCCAAGTGCGCTCTAGTATGCGCCAATGCATGAACCAAGCGTTGCGGTGGGATCTAGGAGGGCCCGTTTAAGGGTACAAGACCGGGGGGCCCTTCATTTAACGCCCCTTGCTCCCTCTCTTTTATGAGCAAAGTTCAAGCACAGCCCAGCCTAGCCCAGCCCCATTCGATATCGATACCATTCCACAACAGCACTTGGCAACGTTTTGTGACCTCAATAAGTATGTGAATGGCTTCGTCCCCGTGCGACCGGAAAGGTAACTCCGCCAAGAAGTCGAGCATTTCGGGCTGTGGACAATAGACAGGGAAGGGAAGGATGGCTGTGTAAGGCCTGCCTATTCTGGTGGTGACGATGAACTCGACCATTTTTACTGGACGGACTGGACTCTCAGAATCCAAGGCAACGGGGCACTCACTCATGCTGTCCGCTCCTCCATCATCGTCAAGATCAGCCTTGAAATTTCCAGTCCACACATTCTCCCTCCCCTCCCTTGCCTGTCCAATGTTACTCAGGATAGATGGTCTCATTTGAGTTACGATTGCTGTGCCAAGTACAGCGCCAAGACCTATTCCAAAAAGTTTTGGCCCAGCATCAATTCAAATCTGACACTGCCTCCCTCCTTAAGTGCACTCTCTCGGAGTTCGCAGAGTCCGAATGACAGGCACGACGTTTCGATCTTGGCAAAAAGGCCCAGCTGTTGTTCCTCGGACTCCGTATGGGGAATGAGGGTGACCGATGGCGGTAGATCATCGTCGATCATCTGCCCCTAATACTGCATAAACAGTTCTTGGCGATCCAAGACGAACGAACCCCCAAGCCGACCGTGTTCCTCCTGTTTTGGATGGGTGACACGGGGATGGGCGGTTGATTCCAAAACGGAATGTCGTAGTCTCGGTGCGGCGACATGTTATTTTCGACGGAAAAATCTTGAAGTTTAATGAGAGTAATAAATTTTTCTTTCGGGAGACACAGGAGCCAAGTCTCTTGACTTCACTACGAGAAGGATAGAAGACGAATGCAACATGAATTCGATTAACAACGGTTTATTCCTTGACTCTCTCCCGAACTCCTCCGCCTCTGATCGGGGATCGAACGAAGTCAGTCAGTCATCACAGGGCGCTTTTTTCTTCTTCTTTCCTTCTCTTTTTTCCAAACTTCCAGATCGGTTTACAAGTCCTGGGACGATCGATGATTGTCGGTCATTGACGTGGCTTGCTCACCATCCCTACGTCTTGGCATGACTTCCGCTCATTTCAAAGCCACAGCGGCCTACGTTGTCAAGTATCAAAGTATTGATGCTGTAATTAAATTGAGAAATAATTGTCTTACCAGGCTTGGTTTTTCGAAATACCTGCTCATTTAAAGACTTGAGGCTTGAGTCTTGACATGCTAGTTTTCTTCACTAGGCACTGGGAATCCATAGATCGAGCTAATAATAATAATTGCCCATACCAAGACCAGACCACCGCCTAATTCGTCACCCCCTTTTCCTAGACAATCTAATTTCGTGGCCCTTTGTCAAACGACTGACCAAAAGATAACACTTGAGTGCACGGGGGAGGGGGGAGGTAACACGGAGAAGCAAAAACTACTACTCCGTACTGGTATTCCAAATGCACTTCCGGGATTGAGGTATTGCGTCCTAACCGTCTGATACACCCCCTAAACCCGTCCCATGTCTGTCTCTTCTTGGTCAGAGGCAATTGGCATGCATCATCCCAGATTGGCATTGTCTCTACATGTTTTTCTAGCTAGAGGAAGATGGGCGGTTACATGAAAACAGATATCCTTGTCAATAGCATAGTAGTCCGCAGGGAAGGTTGCTATGCGATGCCCAAACTGAAATAACATATTCCTTTAGAAGGCAGTGGCCAAGACACTCCTCAATCAGTGCCAAGTCAACCTCCTCCCTCCCCTCTCCTCAATCAACAATTGTTAGCCAGTCTGCTCTCCTACCGCTTGGCGCGAGTGCACCACTGCCAATGACCTCATGCTCAAACAATTCGCTCCAGAGGACCCCTCCCAAGACTTCCCAATACCTACCAGCATCCAACGCTCTCGCTTCATGTTACGCGGTGCTCCAGCTACCACTCTCCCACCTAAGACAATTGAATACCTCAGGTTCTCGCAGTCAGAAAGTCAGGTCTGCCCAGTAAACCGTCCCTATAGATCATAGGCGCTTCTTCTCGGTAGATACCGAGCAGAAGCTGCCAATTGCTCAATAATAGCCAAGGATAGTACTTGTGACCAAACCCAAACCACAGAGTTGAGTTTCCCTATACTTGAGTTTCCCTATACTATTATCTACAGTCTCCAGGTTCAGGCCTTCATGTTTCAGGTATCTACCCCCGACCTAACGGACAAGATACGGCACGACAGGATACGATTGCAAGAAGGAAGCACAAATAAGTGGCAAACAAAAGAATTTTACAACCATGCGATAACTATCCCTTACGCGGGTTGCTCGCTGATAATCCATAATCTAATGATGCCGCCTACCTACTGACCGCGTTGGTTAGTGAGGTCGATGACTCTGCATACAAACTACACCTATTCACTCGCACACAAAGACACCCTGTGCCTGCTCGAAAAACGGACGGTCACAATGAATCATCTCGCAGGGTAGCGACTGGGATCATACCGCGTCCTCCGTCTACTACCCCAAACTCCGGTTTCTTCGGTCGAGCGCATACAGCCCTTTTCCCCCACATCTCATCAGACTGCATTCAACATTCGTCTCTACAGTCGACCCTCCCTCGATTGCATCATTCTCGTACTATTCGCGGATGCAAATAATAATCTTATCTGCTATAGCGCGGTTTTTGTCCCCCCCCCCCCCCACAGAGTTAGTTACTCCGTCCGAAGACGTCACACTACAGCCAGTCGGGTCCGTTCATAACAACGTCATCTAGTTGTTTCACTCATGTCAACGGATTATCCATGCGAGAAACGGCCTTTCACCTGTCAAGTTTCACGTCGTCGATTTTTGGATCCCAACCGACGTCGGAGGATCTGAAGATGTCACAATTTGGGGGTCCACCACGTGTGCATCGTGAAGTATCAGGTGTGGAGAATTACTGATATTCTTATGGACAGCAAAGCAAAGGAATGACGTGAAAAGAGTTTGACAAATAATTACTTCCGACTTGATGATAGAGAAGGCAAATCCAAATGGTTTTTGCTCTGAGTCACTTTATCAACTTTTCTTAACGAAATAACCCGAACGACTACACTATTTCGAGTCTTGACTCATGACTTTACGCCTTTCAGTAAAAAGGCCCCCGAAATCCTTCCGGTATCACTCCTTTTAGAACTACCTTATCATTTTACTTTACCTCGGAACCAATAAACACTGATAGAAATGTGATCAAAGACAACCTTTCAACCGACTCAACTCCCACAGGAACAAGCAAATGCCTCTGAGCCTTCTGCTCATGAGAAATCCCCCCACGTTCTTGAACAAAGAGCCTCATTTGAAGCAACTAACTTTCCGCAAGACTAACTGACAGAAATTAAAATCTTTATGAACAGGGCTGATAAACCCAAGCTTTCAGCTCCTGAGGAACTCCATTCAGCCCTGACGCCACCAAATCTCAGCTTCCACGAGGCAAATAACAGCACCGTCTATAGGCTACCCATTTTATTACAAAATGAAACTAGACTTCTTTGAATTAAATCAGCAGGCATCACCGCCTCGTTTTACCCGTTCCAAAATTAAATGATAATCTCCAGCCATCCATCCACAAAATAATACCTCATCGCTTTAATCTTCAAACACCCAATAACCTGCCTTCTCCATTATCTGTTCAACATAACTCCATATTCAACTATTAAAATACACCCTTACAGAGTACATATCTACGTAAAAGAGGGGGGAAATTATGTTTGCTCACAAGGCAGATATATTTTCCGACATCAACCCCAATGTCGACGTAACCCATCTACACCATCTCACAGCCTTCCATGCAAATGACTACTTACTCAATGATCTACCCCTAGTAAACATCTGTAAATCACCTAGAAAACACCGTCTTGTCTCGTTAAGTGCAACCCGAAACGATACAATTACAATTCCCTATACGCCAATGATAGAATGATGTCATCCCTCTCCTACCCCAAATAATAAATACACCAAAATAAACAAGCCCAGCCACTCACATTTCACCATTGCATCATAATACCTAGGTACCTAACTATTAAGGTATTATTATTTATTTATTCATAGTGGTCCACTTACAACTCATTACATTTGATTAGATAATTGACCAACTAACTAACCACTCGGGTATCTAGGTACCTAATTACTATTGCTGTAAGAAGTGTTGTGGCGATGAACCAGTCCTCGGCTGGCTGCTTTGGGGGCCCAATTACGGAGTAGATGTGTACCTAAGGTACCTAGGGAGAAACTCGAAACTCGAAACTCCAGAGTACCTCTACCTACTAAGATCTAAGATCTATACGGGATCGGCGCGGCGGTGAGTTGGTTGAAGCGTAGAGGGTACTCCATACTCTGAGTCCATACTCCATTTCTGCAAGGTACTGAGGTTTTGGGTACTCGGTTTAGGTACTCCCAGTGGTGATGTATATTTTGCAGGGGAAGGTTGGGTATGGATGGTTGTAATGAGCTCCACAAGTACAGGTATGACGATTTGAACCGAAGTCTTCCTGACAGAGCACATTTCCTTTGTTTCAGAATTACAAAGAAATATGTATGATCAAAGAGTGGTTTCATCTAAGCAGGATGCATGTTATTCGCCCAAGTGGCCGCTCCAGGCCCAAGGAAACATGGAACCATGGAAACAAACAAACAATGAAAAAATGAAAAAAAATACCCCAATTCCAGACCGAGAGTGATTACAAAAGAAAATAGACGATTCGTCGCTTGCTGTGCTGTACGGGATTCCCAGTCCATGTGTATGTATGCTGTATGGAGTAAAAGAAATGAAAATAAGAAAAATTTTTGTCGCGTGTCTCATTTCCTGTAATGACGCCGGGGTACTCTCGACGACTTCCTCGTCAATTCCGCTTTCCTTCGTCGTTGCCTGATCTTCATGCTTCTCCACCACTGCACAATCACTTTCTTCGCCCATAGGATTCGCTCGCGGGTCTGCACAACCGCTGCGCATTGCAGAGCGATCTCTCTTGCGCGCAGTCGTCGCTGCTGATCGCGGTGGGCGAGGACGCGTCGCCATGCATTTTGGAGCACCGTCGCTGCTCGCACACGTTTGGTGGCTGAAAGAAGGCGAGAACAAAGGAAGGCGAGGACCCCGATGGTGAAATCGGCGTCGAGGAAGTGGGTTTGTGAGGTGCGTGGGCAGACGAGATTGACTGGGCGTTTCTTTGTTAGCCTATTATTGTTGGAATAGGATGGATGTAGGACCTGTGCTCACCGAATTGGGAATTGCACCCTAGTGCTCGAAGGCGGGATGGCAATGATGGTTTGCTTCCGTTGGATTGGCCGTTTTGGTTCGATCCTAGGATATACTCTTCGTACTCGTCCACGATGCTCTCATAGATTCTGCCATCGCTGAAACTCGTAGTGAGGTTCTCGAGTTGATGTCCTTTCAGCCGTGCCACGAGGAAGGCCCATCGCTTAAGCAATAGAGTCGGTTCATAACTTTGATCTACACCATCATGTTTCAGGATTTCACCAATATCCTCAACTGGCTCAGAATCGGCCAGCCTCTCTTTCAGTCTGGAAATCTCTTTCCGCACATCAAAGTCAATCAGTCCAACCAGGCCCCATTTGCTGACCATACTCCATAGAAGCGCAATAGTTTTCTCACGGTGTCCGTCAACTATATCCTCAGCAAGAATGTGGCTGACAAGTACTGTAGCCCCCTTAGCCGAGATAAGCGCATCTAATGCAACTCGTATATTAAAAAGCTTCACGGCCCGGCTCAGACACGGGAATTTCAACTGCTGGGAGAGGGGCCATTGACCATCTCGAGTTGAAACTACAGAAGACGACTTTTCAGACTCAGAAACACCGAGATCAGCATTGGCCATGTGTGACGCCGAGGGATAGAATAAGAGCTCCACGATCCTTGTTAACCGTACACCGTCTCTCAAGTCAACAGCAAGGTTGCTAATTTCGTACTCGTATTCCGCCAGTGAACTTTGCTTGTACAGTAGCCGACAATCTAATTGACCGAGGGCCTTGACCACGTCTCCACAAGATGGGATCAGAAAACGTGCTAGTGCTTGGAGCACGGCCACGGAGGATTTGTATGGCGATGAGGCGAGAAATAGACAGCCAGGGAGTGCATTCCTGTGGCCCGTTTTTGCTTTGTCGAGGAGAATTACCATCATGATGCTTCGGAGGACGGTCCGATGATACGCCTTTCCTAAAGCCTCTGGATCCTTGCTCTGCCGATCCATATCTTGGTTCTGAATCAAAAACGCATCCAGGAACATTTTCAACCTCTTTTGAGTGGACTTTCCCTTGATCTGAGACAAACAATCTGACGGGCCATTGGAGCCGTTCAGGGTCACTTTGGGACTGGCAATCCTCCTTCCAGTGATTGTTTCCAGCGCAGCTTGCAAGGCTCGTGCATCATACGTTTGGAGCCAGAAATCGAGAAATTTTTGTTTCATACCCAGATCCTGTCTCAGGCGACTATTCCGGAGTAAAACATCTTTCGGGATGCTTAAAGCACCATATAAAATCGATGCTTGGATTCTCTTGTAGAGGTTCGTGATGGGTGAACTTTGGTAGAGCATTAGAAATTCATGTCTCAGAATTGTCGGGTCACCATAATCCGCGTCGCCATTTGTGTGCTCAAACAGCCCGTTTATCAACTGGGTCAAGATGACTTCTTGATGGGAAAGCCAATTGTCATCATACATCGTCGGGTTTGTAATGTTCTCTGAAATCAGCGGGTATTCAGAGCTCATGTCTCTCAAACTGTTCCGGGATATGAACGCCTTCAATCCTGTCTTAGAGCCTTTTATCGAGTTTGACATCGTTATTGTCCTGGTCGATGCTGCTCTGTGCACAGTATTCAACGTCTTCTTCTTTCCGTCGATTTGGCTACCTCTGACAGATGAGGACTTCATGTTTGACCGACTATCATCAAACGATCGGTGCAGAGGTCCATTGGCACTTTTTGCCCCGAGAGGCTTGACGGCTGTATTCACAGAAGTACGTAGGCCACGAACTCGATCCGCATTCCGCTTCGATGAGGAAAGTTTATCACCAACGTTTGAAGGCTTCACGGGATCAGTATTTTTGTCATTGATGTTGACAAGTATCGTGCCTGGAGGAATGTTCTCCTTGCCCCCATTCTTCCCCATAATATCAGTTCTATTGCAAGATTCCTGAGCAACCTTAAAGCTGGGCTGCAACGGCGCACGCTGTGGAGATAAAGCCAACGATTGCTTGGCGAGCTGTAAATTGGCAACCCGGGACTCAAGCTTATCGATCTCGATAGGCTCCTGAGTTTGCTGTTTTGGATTGCTAGGCTTGAGAGGGCTGAAAATCCCCATAAACATGCTGGCCACGGTAGTATCGTCCGCCGGTAAATATACCGTGTTCTGGCGGACACCCTTTTTCAACGTATCCTGAAACCGATCTCCATTATCGTATCCATTAATTTCCATCAAGAGTTCATTATTCCTATATAAATCCGACTTCGTCCCTCGTTTTCTGTTCTCATCTCCTTTTCGCTGGGAATGTTTCGGCGGACTAGGAGCAAAGCTGACTCGCGGACGAAATCGTTGAGCTGGCTGGGCAAGCAAAGATGACTTGCGATTACCGGGGGCAACGACAGACTTGATTTCTCGTTTTACGGGTATAGCTGCTTCCGCGGGCCTTTCTCGATCGTTATGGATAGCAAAAGATGTGCTTGTCTTATTTCTTCGTCTGGGCTTGGCTCCTGTTAAAACTGAGGCTCTGATCTCGGTGGTAAACTCGATATTCCTCGTATCATCACAGTATCCTAGCGTGTCACTCCAGACGCAATCGATCGAGGAAGCGTTTGTATCACTGCCTCTATCCCCGAGTATAGAGGATCCCAGTCGTCGTGGGCACGGCGTGACAGCTTCGTGGAGGAATCCGGACATATCGGCAGTAAATTTTGAGTCACCACGGGTGACGGGAGATCATTGGAAATTTCAAGATTATCTCTTGAATGTGTTCGAGTCTGATGGGAGCTGCAGCTGTGGAATATCAAGTCGAGCGGTGGGCTCGGTTGCCAAGAACAAGGGATGGGTGAGTGAGGGACCAAGATATTGGTACTGAACCTAATATAATGCAAAACACTTGTGGAAGTCTGTTAGATATTCTTTACTGATAAGAGAATGCTTGTTTAATTAAATCAGTAGGGTAGAAAGAGGATCAACTCCTTTGACAAGGTATGGAGACGCGATATTGACGGGGGCGGTTGCCCGTGCAACGGATGAGTGCCTGAGGCATCGAATTAACCCACAAATGGATCTCAGCATTAAAGTAACGTATTATGCATGGAAAGCGACATCTAGCAGATGAATAATATGTATCCACTGGTGTTATATTCAAGTTCTACTCTGTACTGCAGCAAAGGTTCCCATCTATATATATTTACCCTTCAACTATATGTTGGAGTAGAAGTGGGATGATGACTGACTTCAGACTCAGTCGGACTGAAAGTATTGCCACTAAATTTAGCTGCTTTGCTCCTGTGTCTGGAGTGCTTCTAGACCTGTAGACAGGAACAACGATGGACCCCTTGGTTATGTAAATATATAAAGCAGTTTGTCAACGTGCGTAGAACCCGCAACGGGATGTGTCAAAAAAGGTAATGTAAATGTGATAATAATGATGTTGGCGAGCGCATAAACAGATTCAGTGTTCGAAAGACTCTGCTTATTCATGTGCCGCGCACCCATAATCGGCTCGGAATGGGGTGTTTGGGAAGCCGTTAAGTATTCCGTACGCTCATTTTCGCTGTTTAGGAACGCCAGGTTCAGAGCAGAAAGAGCCAGAATGCCGGGCATTGGGGCTGGATGTCGGACCGCTTTTTAGGGAATGAATGATCTCCAGAGCCTTCAAAGGGTCTATCAGGGCAGAGAGTGAGAATCGTCTGAGAGCGCCACTGTATCATGAGCTCGAGATCTTTCAAGTCCAGTAGTTTGCTTGAGAGCCCATTCTGGAAAGTGGGTGTATCCCAGTTCCGGACCTTTATCGTTCAATGCTCTTTTTAGAAAGATAAACAATTGTCCTGTGAGGGGGGATGCAGAGACGCGTACGCGAAACTGCGTCCCTAAAGTGAGTTTTTGTTGACTGTCATGGGATGGACCACAAGACTCGAGAATATTAATGTTTTACAGGCTTTGGGCACACGCTAGCAAGGGGTTGGCAGAAGCGTGCAGTCATTCGACCACTCGAGAAACATGGTTGAGCATTGAGAAAAGCGAGGCTAAACGGGTGATGATTCGTTTTAAATTAGTCTTGCACGGGGGTTATTTTTGATCAAGACAGGAGAGATCTGCTATTTTGGCAGCCTGGTGGGAAATAACAAGGTTCAGCTCCTCGCGTTGAGTTGCAAGAATCGCGAAAGTTGAATCACTCGCAGTCGAATGGGGCCCTTATTGCCACTCTGGAACAAAACTTCTTTTAAAAAGTTCGAGGGGGCGACAAGATGTATACTACTCTTGAGCATCTGAAAGTCGTTGGTTGGGAGCATGGGACCTCGGCCCACAGCGGAAAAGGTCGTGTTCACGAGAACCCTTCCCTAGGAAGTTGGAACATGGATCCATGACGACATGACAAGAGCAACAAGTGATCACTCCCATTATTGCTCTATCAGAGCCATAAGGCCCATATCCATAATAATTTGCGGTGGTTCCTCTGGTTGTGGATCGGTCGAAGTCGCCTGAGGCCTAGACTAGTAGCTCCGACCGAACCGTTTCTCGTGATTCCGCCTCCGATTCGACCATCGCAGCATTTCCACCTCGCCTTCCCCAGAAAAACCGACAGATGGGCGGTTTGATCTTCAACGTGGCCCTCTGCACACCTTAGTCTCCTGTCTTGCATTTTCATCTGTCAGGGGTAGTCTCTTCTGGCCACTAAATTATCACCCGGCATAATTTCCTTGGTATTTTATGCTTCTCCCCTCCCCGAGTCCACTATCTTTCTTTGGCCGCTTCACCCGACCCCCGTGAATTGACACTATCCTTGCCAAAGCACGGGTCCTGGGGGAAATGGCCTTTTCATAATACGCTCTTTCATGTTTCACTCTCTCCCAAGATCTCAGCTGGCTCTTCCTCCTTCCTCTTCGAACGAACTTACTTCACTTACCCGCCTTTCCTTCGCGTTTTCCACCCGAGTCCATCACCTCACCTCCTTATCGACAAGTAATCCGGAATGAGCACAGGTCATGGAAGCCCTAGTCTATGAGAATTCGCCTTTGGCTGAATATCTTCGAGGTTTGTCGCAGTCATCCTAAACATGGCTAGTATGAGAACAATCTAACATTGATGGTGCGTCAGGAGAAGGTGAACACGATCCCGATTGGACCATTAAGGAGAGCGACAATGGCGACGACTTATCCGACTCTACGGCTGCCGATTTTGCTCCACGAGGAACTTCAAAATTCCAGGACCGTATCCGCAAGAAACTGCCAAAACCCTTGGACCTCAGGTCTTCGCGTCAAACAGCTGCGCTGAGTCGACTGTATGATATCTGTGCGGTATGGCCTCTAAACACATACAATGCAACCCCTCAATCATAGGCATGCTAATTGAAAATTTAACTGAATAGTCCGCTTTGAATTCGCGTCTCGGGCGGGGTGATAACGAGAGATTCCTGGAGCAATTTGGCTATGTCATTGTTGCATCACAGTTATTGAATGAACACAGCGCCCCTTCCTACACTTCCGCGGCCGATGTACTGTCTCACTCGCGCCCAGCGGATCTTCCTTCACTCTCGACGACTTTTGGCCTACAAGGTGCCTTCGTGACCGCCTCGACTTCTTTCTCGATCGCTTGGCTGCTACACTGGAATCGACCCCGGACCGGGACAGGATTGAATCTACGGAAAGTCGGCGTGTTATTAGTGCTGGTTCCAGTCATCGGGGTTTTGTTTTATGCTTTTGCGAAGCGCCAATGGCTTAAGTACCTACGACATCAAGCTGTCGATGCGGCTGTAGTATTCATTGGGAATGCTCAGGGGTTCGACTCCGCCGCTTCAGCATCGGTGGTTTTTATACAGGAGGTTGAGCTGGTCTCTAGGGGTTACAGAATGTATATTTTCACTATTATCTCCTCATCTCGGACCGGGAGACTTGGAAGTACTGACACGAGACTAGAAGCACCCCCCTCCCCCCGATCAGCAGACTTGAAGATCAAACACACCTCCGACGATGCCTAAGGCTGCGCCGCACCGTGTCCGTGTGTTTCTATTCTATGCTGGAGCAATACATTCGGGCCCAACACATCTTACAGCCCCTCACAGACAACGCGAATCTCGCCAAGTATTATGACATTTACGAAATTTCCCAGGAGGAACTTGCGGAGGTGGAAACCGCGTTTGCCGAAAGAGAAACAGAAGACCAATATTCTCTGCGTGGCCTTCGCACCCTTTTTGGAAGGCTGTATCTGGTCAGAAAAAGTATCCTATGCTGTCTTCTAGCCCTGGGTGCCGATGGCGGGGGCTCTGATATCGCAAGGTGGAGTACCGCGGTCGACCAAATGCGCAACCT
Source organism: Aspergillus panamensis (assembly GCA_027569225.1). Taxonomy (NCBI): domain Eukaryota; kingdom Fungi; phylum Ascomycota; class Eurotiomycetes; order Eurotiales; family Aspergillaceae; genus Aspergillus; species Aspergillus panamensis. Next base: position 85,696 of record JAPDER010000037.1, on the reverse strand, counting down.
AGCGACAGTTACAGGCGAGAACATGCAAAAGATGACCGACATTCTTAATGAGGAAGACCATGCCGATGGTGCTATTCCCCCTTCACCCCTTCCAACGGCTTCTCCTGGCAAGGATCGTCTTCGGGCCCAGTACCGAAAGCTGAATTCTCTCTCGCAAGGAATCCGCGCATTGCACGCAAAGATGCATATCTTCCGAGAGTTATCCAATGCCAATATAGAGCACACTGACACCAGTGAGCTAGAATCCACGTTTCTTTCTCAATACGAATCTATCGGAACAGATATTAAAGGATTGCTTCAAGAATGGGAAACTGGCAAGTCTGGACTCCTGAGCTGTATAGACCGAGAGAACAACGAATACCGCTCCCGACCTCCGAGTGGATTATCTCCCATGTCGCCTACCCCAAGCTTAGGGGGCACCACGGCGGTCGAAGGCAGCCCGGCTGATGCTCTTCGAGCATTGAACGGCGAAAGTAGACCGGTTTCGAGCATAATCCAAAGCATGGACGATGAAGAAGAAATCTTCGAAGCCATCGCTCTTCCATCGCGCAATAAGAGGGCATCCCTGACTCGGGAAGAGCGCATCGCACGTGTCAAAGAAGACCGGGCAAAGCAAGCTGCCGCGCGGGAACGAACTGATGCTAACACCAACATGTTAAAGGAGCTCGAAATGGTGATAAAGCAAAGACCTCGGTCCACTGTTTCGAAAAGAGTCACGAGTATCTAATGCACTACCACATACGCTGCACATACCACTGTTCTTTACCACGTACTTTTGTACAACCATTTCGATTTTTCATTATATATATGCTTCGACTCCCACATATACCTTCTTCTCGAGGCGCCTATCTTTTATCGCTATATCAAAGTCACGCGATCGATACCCCAAATGCATAGAGTGGGCTGGCACCCGGCGTTTAAGTGGACTTGTTTCTGTTCTTTCTGTTTATTCTTTTTTTTTCTGGCCACCTCATTGTTTGAAGTTCTAGGCATAAATCACTCTTTTGTTATTCCTGTATAGTCTTATTTGTTATTACTCTGTAATCTGCACACATGTATAGCTAACCTGTTGCTACCCTTGTCATGTTCCTGAGAGCATGATAATTATTTAAATTGTCAAACAAATCAGTACATAGAATTCTTGGTGCACGATTATCTATTCTTAAACAAATGTATTAGTGATCATATTATTGCATCTCTTGATATTACAATTTGGTCATACAATTTAGCGCAAGGTACTCTGTAGGCTGGGCAGGTCAGATGACCTATCAGTTACTTGAGTGATTTGCTTTGCTTTCCAGCTCATTGTTTCTTTCTTCAAATAACCACCTCAAAGCTCGAGCACGACGCTAATAGCAGACTCGATACCACCCTCATCTCATCGCAGTCATGAAATATCACAAATACCCGACAAGCTACCACAAAACCCTTTTCGTCTATACTGTTTCCCCCTTGTGATGGATTTCAGGGAACAGGTATTACTATCATACCCCTACTAGCCGCGCAACAAAAGACTCCTTCGAATTATTCAATTACTCGTCTGGTTGATGGATGCTTGTCAATCCTTTCTCTCTTTAGTCGCGTCCTGCAGTTAACACTTGCACTTAGGATACAATAATGCCACAAGACACAGGGAAAGATGACGCCCCTATAATGTCTCTGGCCTCAAGTATCACACAGCTGCATCTCTCTGTCGAAAATAGGAGGATATTAAGGGATTTCAGAAGCTCGCAGAAGGCGGTTTCAATCGTACCTTTCTAATAACTATGCGTGACGGATTCCAATGTGTTGCGCGAATTCCTTATCCAGCTACTGAGCCGAAATCATTGCTCATAGCCAGCGAAGTAGCGACGATAGGTTTTCTCCACATGCACAATATACCCTTCCCCAAAGTCTATATTTACTCTGCCATACCTGAGAACGCCGCAGATACAGAGTATATCATCATGGAACTTGTTCGTGGTCGAAATCTGGGTGATATCTCCTATTTTGCCTTCAAATTTCGACGAATTAGATGAATATGGGCAGTTTAAACAGGCTGAGCTTCTCCGCAGACGTCGCCTTCATTATGTCTACGTTACGACAACAGCTGATCTCAATCCTCGGTATCACCACGCCTTGGCGCATAATCTAAGCATACTAAGGCGCAAGCTATATCATCATGCGACCCATCCGTGGGAGGGTGAATATATTACACCTAAAGCCGAGTTGCTCCAAGCATTCCAGAGCTGGTCCCGGTTGAATACATCGGTTCCTTGTCCAATTTCTCATACCGAAGAGGAAATAAGGAACTACATGAGGTTGAAGGATGCGCAGGGAGGGGCTGACGAGCAACTGTGAGACTGTTGAGAGGCAATTGGGGTTGGCCCTGAAGGATGGGTTCCTCTTGAGTAGTACGACGAGGCAAAGCAACGCGAGCAGAAGTTAAAAGCCGACGCTCTTGATTCCACAGAATCGGACAAGGAGCGAGCAGCTATACTCGAACATTGGATTCTTGATGATTTTGATGAGGAATACCTATAGGTAGCCAATCTATACACATCTTGTAGAAATGATCTGAATTCTGTAACAAGCAATGCTTCAGATATCATCATCACATCTTCATGCTCGAACACCAAGGCAATACTCGCAGTATTTACTTTCCTCGCTAACAGAACGAAAAAAGATAAATAAAATATGAACTGTTTTGGAAATCAATATTGACGATGCACGTGGTGTCCTGCCCTCTTTGCCTCAGGCAGTGGTCTAACCCAAAGAGCTCATATTAGCCCAAGGCAGCAGACGCGCCGCGACCCGGTAACGCGTGTAGGCCTCCTTCCCCACCGTCCAACGCGATTTCGCTACCTGCACTTTCGACCTTCAATTAAGAACTCCTCCCAACTTCAATCAATTCTTCCCTGCTTTAGTTTTGTAAGATTCACCAAAAATCCTCAACATCTATAACACCTTTAATACCTTCTAATCACAAGCCCCTCATTCCAGAACCTCTCATCCATCAACTCACCTTTTACCCCTCTCATCTCCCACCTCAGCTCTTCACCGCAACTACCTTATCCCCAGCACAGCACATCAAAAGTGAGTATCCAGACCACAATATCTCGAAGATGGCCTCAATCTAACTATCCGATCAGTGTTGGAAGCCCGCCTAGAACAAGCTAGTCTTCTCAAGCGTGTACGTGAACCCTCAATTGCACAAACCCAAGCCACGTTCAATCGACTAATAATCTTTTCTCGCTGTAGGTCGTCGACGCGATCAAGGACCTCGTCCAGTACTGCAACTTCGACTGCAATGACTCCGGAATCGCTCTCCAGGCCATGGATAACTCCCATGTTGCCCTTGTTTCCATGCTGCTCAAGGCCGAGGGCTTCTCACCCTACCGCTGTGACCGTAACATCGCCCTAGGCATTGACTTGCACTCCCTGACCAAGGTTCTGCGAGCTGCTCAAAACGAAGATATCCTAACCCTCAAGGCCGACGACTCTCCCGATGCCGTCAACCTGATGTTCGAGAGCGCAGAGACAGATAGGCTGAGCGAATACGATATTAAGCTGATGGACATTGACCAAGAGCATCTGGCTATCCCTGAGACAGAGTATGCTGCTACTGTTGAGATGCCTGCGGGAGAGTTCCAACGAATTTGCAGAGATCTCAATGCTCTTTCCGAGTCCGGTCTGTACCCTCTCCACTCACCCATTCTAGGTTTAAAATTTGGCTGGCTAACTGGTGTTGAATGATTAGTTGTGATCGAGGCCACAAAGGAGGGTGTCAAATTCTCCTGCCAGGGCGACATCGGCAGCGGCTCCGTTACTATCCGCCAACACACCAGCGTTGACAAGCCAGATCAGAATGTTTCGATCGTTCTCAGCGAACCTGTCGCCCTTACATTCTCCCTCAAATACCTTGTCAACTTCTGCAAGGCCACCAACCTGTCCAGCAAGGTCACCCTCTACCTTTCTCAGGAGGTGCCCCTGCGCCTTGAATACGGCCTTGGAAGCGGTCACCTACGATTCTACCTTGCTCCTAAGGTTCGTCCTTTTATTTATTTTTTTAAATATTTTTGTCTCCACCAGCATAAGTCGCTAACTCATTTTTTCTATTTAGATCGGTGACGACGAGTAAATTCAACATAAAAAAGAAAAGAATAATATAAACCAGGAACATTCATGATGACGAAAGGGGTGTATCAAGGTGGCCACGATTTTATTTCATTTTGCTCTTTTTGTCCATTTTTCTTTTATCCGAAAATATCCTTTGAATGTTGACGGCAGATGACGATGGGGGAGAACTTTACTATAATATCCAAGTTAGATATCAAGCGATTGACTTGTTTTACCCAGTTGGCTACGAGATCAGCATTCTACCACCTTACCACCCGAGTCATGATCTAAATTACGTATTGAGAAGATGGGAATTAAGTATTCTGGTATGAGATTGGAAATGTCTCAGCGATTTAATTACAGTAGTATTCATTTAGTCCCGAGCAGCCACACACGTATAGTACTAGTCTCTTGAAGAGCCCGGTCCATCCACAAGTATATCCCACAGCCAACCTAACCCCGATACCACACAGCTACCTAAAGCAAACAAAACCACCTAAAGGACTCTCACTCCAGTCCCGCACCCAACAAATTAGCAAGGCACCCAAAAACCCATTCTTTCCAGACCCCCAGATCACACAAAAGAGCGGTAAAGAGAACAAACTAACCTCGAAGAGAAAAAAAAGTTGAAGCGCCATCCCAACCAGAATAATCGGAATCGAATGATACCAAAGGAACTCCCTCCCTAGAGAGGAAATCCCCCATAGTATGCTGCGTATTGCACTAAAGTGTCGTACAAAAGTATCGCACACACAATCTTCGCAACGACTCTCCCATGGGGTAAAAGGAAAGAAAAAAGATTCTTCCTCCCCCCGATGTTTCTGATGCCAATTGCAGGTGTGTTATCTGTGAAGATGTTCACACCAGACCCTCAAGGGTAGGACCGGCTCTTTTGCTTCTCTTTCTCTCGTGAGAGGGAAAAGAGAGCAGAGGAGCGGGTTTGGGTAGGGTGAAGATTCCTCCGAATTTCTCATTTGCGGTGTCCCGGGTCTGGTGAGGCCTAAACCCGGGGATCAAGACGGTGAGGTCTTGTCGTGTGTAGCAAAGAAACGCAGCTTTGGTTGGGATGGCGCTTGAGGGGAAAAGAAAGAAAGAAGAGGAAGGGTAGAAAATTGTTGAGTCAAAAGACATGTTGTGGGTGGGTTTGGTGGGGGCTACCGCTTTCTGGATTGGGCTTGGGTGGCATAATTTCTGCTTGCTTAAGCTTTTCCTATTTAGGAATTATTTGTGAGGGTTCAACAGGGTTTTTGCTTGTAAGGGGTTTCAGGTTATTCGGGGTATCGGGAGTGGGAGGATATAGATAGAGGGTAGCTTTACGATTGTTAGGATGTTGCGGTCTCTATACTGAGTAGAAAAATGGCTATTCTTGTCGCTCTTTTTGTGGGCAGTAAGCTTGCAATAAGACGGCTTGTATCCAGAGTATTTCAGCTCTCAGGAGCTCTCTGCAGGACGAAACTTAAACCCTGAGCCTGTCAGTGAGTCAAGGTGTCTCTCAGGTATGATGCATTGTATTTCAATGCTGGTGATAATATCCTGATAGGGCTGAATAAAGTTGCATGCTGGATGTGAGCTGAACCGCCTCTCATCTACGGCCTCCCACAAAGATATATAGCCACGGCAACTCAAACACATCTCTCTCAGAAGCCCATAAACCAGCAACACCAATAGGCACTCGGAGTCCCGTATCTTCAAAAGCGCCAATGCGCGATTTAAGTCCTGTCATATGAAGGAGAACTTAACTACATGGTACACCTCTGCCATGAATGAGAGGCACCTCTGGCGCGAGGCGCAGCACAATGTGGCTTAACAACCCGCCCCTAATGCACCGCCCCGATCCACAACTCGCAACTGGCGGAACGGAAATTAAGGATTCCTCAAGCCTGCTTTCATTTCGGACCAAGTTCTGCTCCGTAATTTCGTGGCAGGTGATTGTACTCCGCCGCCCCGAGCTCGAGCCTAAGCTTGTCTACAGAGCCGTCAAAAAAGGAGGCAGGCTCATAACCCAAGCGTCCGAGACCCTGCAAGATATTTGATATGCCTAGTCCAGTACTTTTCACTGACAGAGGAATAGAGCTTCGCCGACGGGTAATTAACCAGCCTGTGTGCGACTGCGATGAGCGCAACCCAGTCGGCCTCTCGGTACTAATAGTTGAAAAGGGGACAAAGCTATCGTTCTGGTGCCATGGTTGGCCTGGCGATCTAATCCGGACTAGAAGACTAAACCGTCTGTCTGGGGTGGTCTAGGACTCCATGCCATGTGCGTTTCGATGCAAGGAATTGCTTCTATGCATGCATCCCTGATTATTATGTGCAGACCTGCAGTGCTTTTACAGAGCCTATAAATAGGGATGAGGACTTATATTGGGCATGATGGATAGAACAGAAAGAGGAACAATAGTCTTATATCAAACTCCCTGGAAGAAATATGTTGGAAGGGGACAGGCGAGGAGATAAAATCACACTCATTGGATAAATTAACGACCAATAAAGCCTGGTTTATCCAGACTACCTAGTAGTAGGTACCTAGTAGGTAATCTTGCAGACAAAATAAGAAGAAAAATCGCCTTTGGCGGAGGAATGGATACTGACCTGGTTGAAACCCCGACCGGCGACGTGTCTCCCACAGGTAAGTTTAGAATTCTTGAAGCAAACATTGCTCTGCTGTCAGTTGAATGTTTAACATGAATAACGGTCTCCCCGAGTTAGTATTATTGGGGTTTAATGAAGCCACCCATGGTTACAGAGAGCCCCAATAAGATGTCTAAGTTTCAACTTTCAAGGGTCTCCAGATTCCAGAACCACCGACTATTCTGGCCCCGTCACGGCTCTGGGCGTCGTTTCGTGAAGGGGAAAAAGTTAATGGGTCCGACCCACCCTGACACGCCAGTTCAGGAGAAGCAATATTATTATTATCGTTACCCAGCATTATTGCGAGGACTGCGGAGTTCGTTACAGAATAAAATAATAATATTCTAATCTCTACAGGTCCTAACCCTGTGAATTAAGATTATTAATATAACTGAAAGAAAGGGAGAACTCTTGGCGGCAAATTCATGGATAGACCGTAAAAGGGATTGTTGTCTTGGCTGGTCAACATCCCGTGTGTAAACCGAGAGCTCTCAGCATCGTCATCAGGCATATTTATAGCAGAGGCAAAATTAAATGGTGAGTTGACCAGTGCGGAACCATAATAATAATGATAAAGAAAGTGGTAGAGGACATCCAGAAATAATAAAAGGTTACCGTTAGCTGTCATTCCTTATTAGTTCTCTTCTTTACCTTAGGCACTTACTACTTGGTTGGTTGCTTTTTAACTATCGACTGGTCTGACTTTTTTTTTTTTTTAAAAATACTGAAATTGTCTGGATGACCCAAAGATCGCCCTCAGCGCTGACTTCAGACACACGACCTTCTTTTGATTTTATTAGGTTTATTTTTATTATTATTATTGACAATTAGCCGGTAAAAGGATCCCGCGTTCTGCATCCCCGATTTGATTATTTTTTTCCTTTTCTTCCTCTTCACGCATAATTCTCAAACCAACCCAGCCTTCATTTCAATTTTCATTCATCGCTCCCTCGTTTCCCAATCCACATTCCTTCATTGTTCTCCAATCGCTCGTTATCCTTCCCATTGTTACCCCCCCCAAAAAAGACATACGAAAATTTAGACTTTGACCGCAAGAAATCATTCATTCGTGAATCCAGTCCAGGCCGAAGACAGCCAAACGATCGATGTGAGCCTCCCCGCCCGGCACACCACGGCGTTTCGTAGGCGGCTTGGCAAACTACTGGCAACTTCTGGGGGAATTTCGCAAAAGCGACACTCTCCGTCTTTCTTTGATCTCCCCCCATCTCTTCAGGCCAAAATCATCCTCCGTCCATCTCTCGACGACCAGAGGAGGCTTGTTGGGGATCGTGTTGTATGTGCTGGGAGAGTCTCTTTCCTCTCCTGCCTGTACTTCGAGATCTGACCTCCCGACTCTGTGACGGTCTTCGAGAAGGGAAATTGTGTGAGGAAGCCAAGGAAGGCCACATACACTCTCCGACCAATTCTTCTCATTGCTCCTGGTCCCACCACCACCTGATTCACCCCGCTCGCCGCCAACAGGTGGGCGAACAGCCATATTGTATCCCCTGAACGACTTCCCGGCGGACTCGAGCTCCGTAACGGAGCACTTCGTCAAGATTTATTCACACGATTCTCGAGCCTCCCTCTTTGGTGGCTCTTTTGATCCTGCATTTCGACGAGGACACGGCGGTTTTCGCGGACGAGAAGGTTATACAAATGTGACGCCGAAGAAGAAGAAGAGCAGGATGTACAAACCAAATTCTATGTGGACATGGTCCTTCGCGATTGTTACACTTGTCCAAACAATCATCACCCTAGCCCTTGAATGGTATGTATACCTAACAATAATACCATCATCCCTTCCAAATGCCCTATCTTTGTTGCTGATGCGGAGGCTCGCCATGTAGTTATGTTTTTGCAAACTTTCAGATTCAACTTAACCCCCTAGCCGAAGCCGTCACCGCATCGAAAACCATCCCCACCTTCCTCGCTCTGTACAGTTTTGGATTCATCTATGAGTTGGTCCTTGTGTACGATGCTCTCCGTCTCAAAAATACGATTCAGGTCATCGGACTGTGTGTGTGTAACGTTGGACTTTTGATTTATGGTGCCGTGCAAGTGCAACAGATCAAGGAAGCCGTTCAGGTTTTGACATTGAACGGCGGTATCAACGACGATATCTGGGCGCAAACAGAGCCCTTCCTGATTATTATTCCGTGTGTCGTGGCCATGGGCACCGTGTTGATGGTCATGGTTGCCTGGAAACTTTATGATGAATTCGCCTGGTCCATTTACAAGCATATCAGCGCTGATCTGCGAATGAAGCGCCGATACCTCACGTATCAGGTTGGTAGTAGCGTCTTCGTTTGAGTGAGAACCAGCCACTGACAACGTCACAGATTTACATCGCACTTCTCAAGTTCGATTTCTTCTTCTTCCTGGGATTTACAGTCCAATTCGTCGTTGTCGTTACCAACCGCGGAGATATTGAATTCGCCCTTACGCTTGCCGCTATCCCGGTTACCGTCATAATTCTTTTGGCCGCCGCGATCTTCGTTAAACGGGAAAGTGGGTGGGGCATGATCGCTATTATCGTACGTATTAACTGATACACCTGGGGATTATATGGACATGGTTGTTCTAATCGTTTATTAGCTTCTTTACTTCGCTGCCATGGCCTATTTCTTGTTCAAGCTGGTTCGCATGTACCAGCCACAAACCCGCAATGATTACTTAGCAGCCCGGCGCTCCTTGACCTTCTTTGCTATCATCACGCTTATCCTGATCGTCATGACCATCGTCAACGCTTGCATGTGCATGCACAATTTCAACAAGGGCCTCAAGCCCCATGTCAATAAGAAGAAGAACCCCAAGGAGGCAGAGAAGAATGACACGGAGCTGGGCAATGTCGAGGGTCAGGCGCCGAACCGAATGATGATTGATTGATTGAACAAATAATTGCAACCTTCACCGACGCTGAATGGGGGGAGGAGGCTATACCTATTGCGTTCACCTCCTTTCATCAAGGTACTGTTACTGGTGATATGATCCTTCGACATATATATTCTGCACAGTCCGCTCATGCTTGTCGACATATCTTCTTTTTGAAAACTAATTTCGGGCATGTTTCTCGCATTTACAAGATGATACCTTTACTGCGCTGCTCGGTTTTACTCACGACCCAATTTCTCGTCCAATTTACCCCCGGACCTTCACCTCTTCATACTCATTCCGTCTTATATCTTCTCCTAAAGACACTGTTAGCGTTGGCTTGATGACATACCTATTTTGTTTTGCTCGATTTTATTATTTCTTCGTTTCTTATGTGACCTATCACGACTGTGCATTTTCTTGCTATGTACTGTAGCTGCTACCTAATTCTGAATAGAAGAAACTACAATATTCTTAATAATGAGTTTCAAATACCAAGTTGAGCTCTCTTGTGCCCGGGCTAGGTGCTGCGCAGTTTTCCCTCGATTTCTCGAATTACCGTAGAATTTCTGAACGAAATAACCCAACGGAATATTTCAGAATGACTTAATGTACTGAGAATTACTTATCCTCCTCGTGGTGAGTATTTCGATTTTGTGTGGATATTTTTTCCTCACGTCAAATGCAACTCAAACTCTAATATGGGGAATCTTAGGTAGTATTGACAATACGCTAAAGTTTCTTAGTGACGGCCTATAGTTAGTTCACAAAGCTCGGGGGGATGACAATACGTGACCATACCTGGCCAGGTGGAAATCGTGAGCGTGGCCTCTTTCTGGAACCTTGAGACCTCATCTGCCCCGACCCTCTCTCTCTGTCTCGTCCATCTCCTTTCTTCCAGCAGGCTTCCCTTCTTGTGTATTTCGCCAATTCCCTCTTCTACTCTACTTCTCTAATTAATTACCACACTCCTTGAACTCTTTTCTCTATTTTCATTTGTCCTCCCTTCACAATGGTGAGTGTCACTTTCCCTGTCGGAGAATCAAAGTTGCTTCCACCTCCCTTCGAGGGACACATTGATCATCAGTTTACATCCCTCAAAACCCATTGAAATAGATCTTTGAACTAACATAGCTCTGTTCCACTTCAAGGCTTCTCCTCGCGCTGCCTCACCTGTCACCTCTGGTGCCGAGTCCGGCCCTGACTCCAAGTCGGCTGCTGCCTCTGCTGTCTCGTCCGTGAACCGCCCATCCTCTCCTACTCCCCCTGGTGGTCCCCGGGCTGCTTTGCGTCGCCGTGCCGCCGCCGATCACAAGGAATCGCTGCGAAATGCCCGTCCTAGCTCGACTCGCGCTGCCGGTGCCGGTGGTTCCTCTGGTACCATGCTGAAGCTGTACACCGATGAGAGCCCCGGTCTGCGCGTCGACCCCGTCGTTGTGCTGGTTCTGAGCTTGGGATTTATCTTTTCTGTCGTTGGCCTGCATGGTATGTTTGGTTGGAAATTGCTCCGCCTTTTTTTTTCCCGATGGAAATGTGGTTGGATGATAACTGACATATGTATGCTTTTGTTTTGCAGTCATCGCCAAGATTACCCGCAAATTCTCCTCGTGAAGAACGTTTTAAGATAATCAATCGGGTTTTCAATCTTCTGGTCATTGTCTGAATGTCTTTTCGTCATGGCTGAATCCATGATTCGTCTGAGCGGAGGCGAGTACTCGCAAATCTTGCTCGATGAATCGATTTAAGCAGTCTCGCAAAGCAATTGAGCTTTAACTCGACAAGGGAGAGAGAAAACTCGCTACTCTTCTCTATTTACCTATTATCAACAACCTCCCGCTTTACAAACCTTATACCCCCTTTCGGTGTCCCATATCGTTACCTATTTCGTTCCATGCGCCGGTGAGCTTGGGACGGGGTAGCACGTTGGAAGCCTTCTTCACCCTTCTTTGTTCGAGTCATTTGGCACCAAGCCTATCTGCAGCATAGGTTATCACCGGCTTTTTTTCCCTATCATATTTCTTTTTTTTTTATCGAAGTTTGCATCAATGTTGGGAATGGCAAAAATTAATGCAGAGAATACCGAGTTAGTTTACAATTGGGAACGCAATGCATTTATGGATGTGTATTATAGTTTCTTGCCAATCGAGACGTACGTCTTGTGATTTATTTTGGTGGTTGTTCTGGTAAAACCAAGGCATTTGCCCCAGCTGTGGGTGTGCACTCACACGGTATCTCGAAGTAACGGACGGCCGACCCTTCCTTTTCGAACTAAGTCTTTAGGATCGGTCAAGGGTAAAGCTCCTTCTCTTCACTCCCCCACGCGAACCAAATCAATGCGAGAGGATGAATATCATTCGTTACCACGGTAAGAGGGTTCATGATCGTAGATCGATAAAAAAAAGAGGTAAAGCTTTCGTCCCTCTCTTCTATGATCTATCACATTTCCAAGAGCATAAGTATGCCTGTGCATCTGACGAGCAAGGGAAGAAGATCTGGGATAGAATTGGCGATCCAATGATATTTATGAATGGATTTAAGTTTGGTGAAAGGATCGTAATCTAGCTGGAAGCTATTTCCTTCAACAAAGACTAGGGCTGCTCAAGTGTGGAGGGACGGCGAGTTAGTTATCTTTGTCTTGGTGTCGAGCAGGGAGGAGGAACCTTGGCTACCAGCTAGCCATGGGAGAAAGAGGGGGGGAACAAAGTTAGACCAAGGAAGAAGGGACAAGGGGAGTGGAAGAGTTATTAACCTCGAAAGGGGGTTCAAACGCGATTTCCGCCGGTATAGATCCTAACAATGCAAGGGAAAGAGACCGGGGATAGGAATTAGGAACCTGGAACCGGGGTATGAAGCTCGAAAGGCGCAACCCGAGACATTCCGAAGAAAATAGTGACAGGGAAGCCTTTTCCCCCCTCTTTGTCTTTAGTAAAGTCAGCTCTTGTACGGAGTAGTTGTGATAGATAGCCTGGATGAAGAGAAGCAGGGACTAGATAGCTATGCAAGATGAGGCATCTAGATTACGCCCATGCACACTCTGGCTTTGGCTTTCCTGGTGGAGATCTGGATCAGCGCCGCTGCCAGGACATAATTGGGACTTGAGAGTAGACTCGAGAGTGCATTGTGCAATTTTGATTTGGCACGGACGTCTACATCTTTTAGAGTGCGCCAGGGAGATCCCGCTTGCGTGCACTCTGTAGGTTCTCAAGTGGATATCCGGTGAGGGAGGGTCGGTTGGGATTTTCGTGGTCGAGGTTATCGGTAATACTTATTAGCAACCTCAAAGGATAAGTGATTTGATTTGATTTTCTGACTTTCCCCAGATCGTGCCTAGTACTACTAGTAGGGACTCGAAAAGCAACAGGCATGTTACCGGAGAAAATAGGAATGATAATTGGACCCGGAGCATATCAATGTGTCACGGGTAGGTAGGTAGGTCTCAGTTAGCTTCTGGGGAGTGTTGGGCCCGCGTGGGGAACGCCCTCAATCCATTAGTGGAGGCATCGAGTAACAAGTAACACCCAAGGCGTGCGCGGAGAGGGTCGAGAAAGGATCAAAACTGTTATCAAGATCAGAGTTGGATCCCAAACGACTGGCGCCATTGGATGCGGGAGCGGGTTTGATATCAGGTTTCATCGGAGGTCTCCTGCTTATCAGGAGTGGTGGGTTCTTGGCCAATCCGCACCCGCACAGCCCAAGCCTCTGCTGATAAGGTCTGCCAATGAGAAGAGGCTGATTGGACAAGGTGGTCGTAATGGGGCCTGCAATTGCCTTGATTGAGTTAAGCGTCGGATGGGCCTTGGGACTATGACTGACCTTATTTTGCAATCGAAACTAAATTTCACCATATCCTCTGGCACGCTATCAGGGAGAAACCGTCTGCTAACCATATGCGAAAACACATTGGATGGTGAAATGCTCATCCCGGAAGCCAAATCCTGCAGTGGCGTTGAAGTGGGAGTTCCTTCCATGGGTCTCAGCTCCCGTCGCCGCGGCCAAATCCTCGTACTGACAATGGCGCACGAAAATCTGAAGAGCTCTTATCAACACCCTTTCTATTTCTCAATGGATCCAGATCCGTTTTGAATTATTATTATTGATCATCATCTCCAATGATTTTTGCCTCTATCATCCCTGTCCCTGAAATGAATCCCGATCTAAGCATCGTGTCGTGTTGATCATCATAGTGCCTGCGAAGTCGGAGAATTGTCACTCGCTGGACATATATCAGTCCAGTTCATCTCTTGATAGCTGCATTTTTATTTTTCTTAAACAATACCTCCCCCCAGATTAATAGTGACAATCCGGAGAAGGCCCATTATCCCCCGGAACCGGATCACCCTTGTCACTGGTCCTGTTCTATCTTGGCGTTGAAGCTCTCTCTTCCATCCACCTGCTCTTATCTTACCGCAGACGGCTTTCATAGCTGCTAAACATGGAGACGGAAGCAGTCAAGTTTGTTGCCCCCCTTTCTCAAGGGTTTGGGTATGGTATTATTGTTGGACTGGGGTTCGCTTTCGCTTTGCTCATGATCTTCATTACTTGGGCTCTGAAGAGGTGAGCATATGCCGTTTGTTTGTCTAACCCGGTACATCGGCTGATATCCTTGTAAGGTATCAACATGAAGTTATTACCTCCGAGATGTTCTCCACAGCTGGACGAAGTGTCAAGTCTGGTCTAGTAGCCTCTGCTGTCGTTAGTAGTTGGACATGGGCTGCTACCCTCCTCCAGTCGTCTGCCGTTGCCTATCAGTATGGCACTTCGGGTCCCTTCTTCTATGCTTCCGGTTCGTTTTCCCGCAGCAGTACAATACATACACGGGCTCGGATGATTGACTGTGACTTGGGAAATAGGTGCTACCGTTCAGATTATCCTCTTCGCAACGCTCGCAATTGAGCTCAAGAGACGAGCTCCTAATGCGCACACCTTCCTGGAAGCCATTCGTGCCCGTTACGGAACAACCGTACACGTGGTATTCATTGTCTTTTGCTTGATGACAAACATCCTTGTCACTGCTATGCTGCTCACCGGTGGCTCTGCGGTGTTGACATCAATGACTGGCGTTCCAACAGCTGCTGCCTGTTTCCTTCTGCCAATTGGTGTCGTGCTCTACACCCTCTTCGGTGGTATCAAGGCCACCTTCATCACCGACTACATGCACACAGTCGTCATCATCGTCATTATTTTCATCTTTGCGTTTTCCGCATACGCTACGAACGACAGACTTGGATCTCCGGGCAAGGTGTATGACCTACTGGTTGAAGCCGCACTACGTCATCCGGTCGAGGGCAATGCTGGCGGAAGCTACCTCACCATGAGATCTAAGGAGGGTGGCATTTTCTGGGTCATTAACATTGTCGGTAAGTTTTCTCTACCTAGTGGACCCTATTTGGTGCACGATTCTAACTGAATTATATTACAGGAAACTTCGGGTTCGTTAAGCTATTCGTAAATTTCTCGTGAAGTGACTTGCTAACCTTTAACACAGTACTGTCTTCCTTGACAATGGATACTATAACAAGGGTAGGCTCTCTTGCCTGGCCTTCTCCTCGTATGACTTGACATGAATGCTAATTTTTGTAGCTATTGCTGCAAGCCCCGTCCATGCTTTCCCCGGCTATGTCATCGGCGGTCTTTGCTGGTTCGCAATTCCTTGGCTCTGCGCTTCCACGATGGGATTGTCCGCTCTCGCTCTCGAGGGTACTCGTCGTATCAACTCGACGGATGTCACCGCCGGCCTCGTGCTGCCCTTCGCTGCTGTCGAACTTTTGGGCTACAGTGGAGCGGTCTGCACAACCCTCATGATCTTCATGGCTGTCACCTCCGCATTCTCGGCTCAACTGATTGCGGTGTCCTCGATTGTGACCTATGACATCTACCAGGCGTACATCAAGCCTGAAGCCAAGGGTAAGAGTCTTGTCTGGATGTCTCACATCTCTTGTATTATCTTCGCCATTATTATGGCTGGGTTTGCCACTGGTCTTCACTACGCCGGAATTGGTATGGGCTACCTCTACCTGCTGATGGGTGTCATTATTTCTTCCGCCGTATTCCCGGGAGCCATGACTCTCGTGTGGAAGCAACAGAACTGGATCGCTGCCGCCGCTTCACCGGTTCTGGGTCTCGCTATGTCTCTCATTGCCTGGCTTGTGACCACCAAGACTGAATACGGTGTCTTCACCGTCGAGACCACAGGTTCCAAGTAAGCTCTCTCATCCTGCCTCCACAGAATGCATATGATCTAATAATCCTTGCCTAGCTACCCTATGCTTGCCGGAAACGTTGCCGCTCTTCTTAGCCCCATCATCTTCTCTCCCGTCCTCACCTACGTCTTCGGGCCTCAAAACTACGACTACGAATCCATGCGCGCCATCCGCAAAGTCGACGACTCTGAAGTCGCGGCTGCTGCCCACGTCGACCTCGAGCTGATCCCCGGAGAGAACCACACCGTGGACGAAGAAGAAGAGGATATCCGCAAGCTGAACAAGGCCGCCTTCCTCTCCCGCACTCTCACCATCGCCATGGTGATCTGCTTCCTCATCCTCTGGCCCATCCCTATGTACGGATCCTCCTACGTCTTCAGCAAGAAGTTCTTTACCGGATGGGTTGTCGTCGGCCTGATCTGGCTCTTCGGTACCGCCTTCGGTGTCGTCCTATTCCCGATATGGGAAGGCCGTGCAAGCATCGCCCGCATCTCCAAAATGATGTTCCTCGACGCCACGGGTAATAAATCACGGGCACTGGAAGGCCACAAGTCCCAGGAGGAGACTACGTCGGGTGTTATTACGCCTACGGAGAAGAGGGAGGTGGCTAAATCGGATTTTGTTTGATTTTGGATGCGGCTGCCTCGTTAATCTTGCTACTTAACTTTTGTGATGTGATCTCATGGTAGAATGATGTGTGTTTCTGCAGCTTGGTTTCTTCTTCTTTTATTGTCATGATGAGAAGACTAAGTGAGCTTCGTCATGTTTAACTATACCCCATTCGTTTTCCGCCCTAGCGATTTGTGATGATGAACTTGTTACGCTTGTTAAAGGAACTGAGACATTTGATCTTCTGAATATAACAGAAGAAGTATGATTCTTAATGCCTATGTAACTTCAGATATTAAAGAAATAGTATCCTCAACAGGACAAGAAAGATATACGAAACACTAATGCTAATACTAAACACCTATTTGAGGGCAAAAATAAAAGAGAAAACAACACAAGACTATGCAAGAGAGTATCACTTGTACTGATAATTTTGTTGCGGAGGCGGGCTTCCGGCAGCACCTGAAGCTACCGGTGGAGGCGCTTGTGTATACGCCTGTGGTGGAGGATATGGGCCAGGCATACCAGCCGGTGGTCTAGTCTGCGGAGTGATATCCGGACGATCGCTATATCATTGTCAGAGTCAGGCCATATTCCGATAGGATTAACCAAGCGAAAATAAAAGGAAAGCATACCGTAGATCTTGCGTAAATCGACACGTGTAGCAACAGACCTCCTGTAGAAAGATATTAGGACCTACCACAGAATAGAATCACACTTCCGACATAACATGAGGTGACCACTCATATCTCAGAGGAAAGGAAACTCACCTGATATTTATGTGTGGACAGAGGAATCAACGGCTGGATGTATGTTAGAGAGAGACAATACAGGACATAATCCGGGAAGACCATCATACAACAAAGCAAACTGTAAAGAAAGGCCTATATAGTTGTCCACCCCCAAGACCAGTTAGCTTAACTGGCTCTTTTATATATATACACATATGTATGTAAATGTTGGAACAAGACTCTTACCATCGAGTCTGACAATGTCCATTCCAATTGTGACCTGGTGGGTGAGTTAGTGAGTCATCATGATGGATGGCCTTAATCCGGATCAGGAACCGGGGTGAGTTTAAGGTCGGACTACTCCTAGTAGCTAGGAGTCGGAGAGGGAAGAAACGTACAGTTGTAGCAGTATGCTCTGACGTTCTCGTAGCCCTCTAGCATGGAGGTGAACTCTGTATTTCTGTTTAGTACATGTTGAAAAATAGTGCCTGTATTGGGGAAAAGAAGGGAGCTCCCTCCTTTCGGGGAATGGGGTGATGTGACGTACCATGTGTTCCGAATGTGATACAGATGGCCATGGTGGGTGGTTATGGTGCGTTTATCTGCGCTAGATATGGGGCTGAATTCAGATTTCAGATTTAACGAGGCTTCGGTTCGTGAAGCAAGAATTCGAAGAAAGAGTGAAGTTGTTTCAGGGCGGGTGAAGGCAACACTATTCAGGGCGGGCTGACGTGTGGCGCTGTGGCTTGGCACTTGGCAATAAGGTAGTTTATGATGCACGTGCTCTCCATTCTGATGAGGAGTTACGTTCCTACGGTCAACACTGGAGGGAAATATTAAATGACAAGAGAAATGGATGATGTGGGATGGCTGAAGAGAGTATATATGGGGCTACAGAGCAGAATTCAATATAGCATGAAGGCGAGATTCTGCAGTGGCTGGATAGAAATTTCGATTGTAGACCGACTTTTTCATGATACCGAACAATCAATTAAATGGGAAATAAATGTCGCAAGCATAGGAGTTCATCTAGTGGCCCGTCCACCTTCAAGGTACCTTCTCAATGCGGCCTGGGGAATCATGGCAGACAAGTCGTATGGAATGTTGGAAAGAAAACATAGTATATTCCGAGAATAAGCATAGAGCAATTGGCCCGGTGTGAGAACAGGTAAAAGGGCAATAGGCCCGGGAAAATTTATTGGGTCTTGAAAAGGAGGATAGCGCAGTGTCCGAGGTAGAAGTAAATAAAGTGTTTCGTCTCTGAATGGAATTAGCCCATGCCGGAAACCGTTTTGCAGAGAAGCAACTACCATGTGTCACAAAGCTGCCAAAGTTTCTTCCAACCACACAATGCCATGTTGCACCCTTGCGTGAATCGAACTGTGGTAGTGTGAGAGCTATTCTGGGTGGGGGTTTGAGAAGGGACCGCTGACCTCTCGCTTGATGTATTGGGCGATATCCTGTGTCTTATGAGTATCTGAGCCCATTTACACACCGTATCTCGAACAGAACACACCTTTTCAATATGGTACTTCTCCATCGCCTCGATTGCTAAACAATTAGTCTCGATCGTGTGATGTAGTGGATAGGCGCCCGTACCAACTTCAACAGCCTCCTGCTGCATGTCCTCCGTCTATTGTATCGTGAGAAACAATCCATACCAACATATCAAGACCCCTTACCATATCGACGGACTTGATTTGAGCTAGAGACTGCATTAATTGTGACTCAGGTAAGCTCGCGGGGTCTCCACCACTTACGCTCAAGCTTGTCCTTCTTCTCTGTAGCCATTTCGGGTGATGGGTTGTCGAACTACCGTCGACAGCGGATGCAAACAAATAAATAAATCAATATATTTCGCTAATAACTCAATTCAGAGTAGGCAGCCTCGAGAAAGAACCTTGAACAGTTAATCAAATGATGGTTGAGAATTGGTGTTTGCGCGCAGCTGAGGAAACACCGCGTGGATGCGCACGGGCCACCTCCCACCATGCGCTCACCGCCTGCGGCAATATAAGGAAGCAGAAAAAAAAAAGTTTCCCGAATTTTTTCTTCTTTCTCAACCATTCGCTCTCTTCGGCATTGAAGAGGAGGCCTCAAGACCCAGCCATGGAGAGCACAAGGGTATTTGTCTCTGGCCTCCCGCCGACTTTATCCAATGATCAATTAAAAAAACATTTTGCAAGTCGCTTCCAGGTGACCGATGCTCATGTATTGCCTAAGCGCAGAATTGGCTTTGTGGGCTTCAAGAGCCCCGATGCAGCTCAGCAGGCTGTCTCCTACTTCAATAAAACCTACATGAAGATGTCAAAGATCTCTGTAGATATTGCTAAACCGGTACGTCCGACTTTCCTTTGTTGACTTTTATTATCATTTGTTCCTGTCCCCGTTGAGCGCGCTGACCGGTACAAGTGGTCTTGAAACTGACCGATAATTTTTCTTAGATCGATGCAGAACCTGATACCCACAGAGCCGGGAAGAACAGTAAATCATCTGCCCCTAGTGACTCCGCAGGAAACACGCTCAAGCGTAAATGGGATGGGGAGGCCACGCAAGACCCCAAAGTACAGGAGTATCTCTCCGTAATACAGCACTCATCTAAGACCAAAATATGGGCGAATGATGATGAAGCGCTCCACCAACCTCAGATAAAAACACCTGAGAATGACCAAACCGCCGATAAAGCTGATACCCCTCAGGAGTTGACTTACGCTCAACGCAAAAAGGCAAAGCTGGCTGAGAAGGATGGCGAGACCTCACAGTATCCTGGCAACTTACCACAGGCTAGCAATGGACAGAGCCAGCCCGAGCCCATGGTCGTTGACGGTGCCGAGGAGGAACAGGCTGCTCAACCAGATGATCAGGTACAGGAAAAAGCTGTATCCGATGCTGACTGGCTTCGCTCAAAAACGAGCCGTCTCCTCGGACTCCTGGACGAAGACGAGGAAGCAGCACTCGATCCGCCACCACAACAGGCTGGCATTACTCTGACTACAGATTCTGATTCTGAACCCACGAAGGCAGATAACACAACCTCTCAACTGGGCAGTGGCTCAGTGGCGGTGGCGGTGGCCCCTGAAGTCGATACAAACATCGAGAATATCCGTATATCTGCACGTTTGTTCGTTCGGAATTTGTCTTACGATACGACTGAGTCGGATCTCCAAGGGTTGTTTGCAACTTTTGGTAAAATTGAAGAGGTAAGCTTTTTATTTTTCTCTCTTGATTTCCTTTCTCTTCTGTCAGCCCCCATGAACCGTCCCCCAAGCTGCTTCAATGATGATATTCCTGATAGGGACATCCGATGCAAAAGCAAATGATGTCAACGGGAAAGAGTATTTTAGTAGATGCCTCTTGTTCTCTGAAAAACAGCAGCAGTTTTCCCTTATCTTCTTTCATTCACCTTCATTTATTGATTCATCTGGTGATCAATTGCTGATTTCTTTAGATTCACGTTGCGTTCGATACTCGATCCACCACTAGCAAGGGGTTTGCTTATGTGCAATACACTGACCCTGATGCGGCCGTAGAAGCATATAAAAAACTTGATGGGAAGCATTTCCAAGGTCGGTTACTGCATATTCTACCGGCTTCAGTGAAGAAGACGTACAAGCTAGATGAGCACGAACTGTCGAAGCTCCCATTAAAAAAACAAAAACAAATCAAGCGGAAGCAAGAAGCCACATCTTCTGCTTTCAGCTGGAATTCGCTTTATATGAATGTAGGTTTATCAGCAGCAGACAATAAGAGTTTATTAACTAACAGTTCTTCGTAGGCGGATGCAGTGATGTCCTCAGTAGCTGAACGACTTGGCGTATCGAAGGCGGAACTGCTTGACCCTACTTCAGCAGATGCTGCAGTGAAACAAGCACATGCCGAAACGCATATTATCCAAGAAACAAAAGCCTACTTCAGAGAAAACGGTGTGAATATCGACGCTTTTAAGAGTCGCGAGCGTGGAAACACTGCGATCTTAGTAAAAAATTTCTCATATGGCATAAAGAGTGAAGACCTTCGGAAGCTTTTTGAAACATACGGCCAGATAACAAGGCTATTAATGCCTCCCAGCGGCACCATCGCTATTTTGGAATTTTCCAGACCGGATGAAGCGCAAAAGGCATTCAAAGGTCTTGCTTACCGGAAATTGGGAGATTCAATTCTCTTCTTAGAGAAAGCCCCTAAGAATCTGTTCGAAGGGGCAACCCCAACGCAACAACCCGCCCCAGAGACCAAAGCCATCTCTCAGGGCTTTTCGACTGCAGACACTTTTGCAGCAGAGGAGGCGGCGGATGAAAATCTGGCCACCGCGACGCTGTTTATCAAGAACCTCAGCTTTGCAACGACTAATGAAAAGCTGTTGGAAGCCTTTCAACCTTTGGATGGGTTCGTGTCTGCTAGGATCAAAGTAAAACCCGACCCCAAGAATCCAGGTCAGACTCTCAGTATGGGCTTTGGCTTTGCCGACTTTAGGACAAAAGCCCAGGCCCAATCCGCTCTTGCTGTGATGGACGGCTACACTCTTGATCGACACGCCTTGGTAGTTAGAGCATCCCATAAAGGCATGGATGCCGCTGAGGAGAGACGGCGTGAAGACACAGCCAAGAAAATTGCTGCAAGAAGGACGAAAATTATTATCAAGAACTTGCCGTTCCAAGCCACGAAGAAAGACGTCAGATCACTCTTTGGAGCTTATGGACAGCTCCGGTCTGTGCGGGTTCCACAGAAGTTTGACCGGTCTGCTCGTGGTTTTGGTTTTGCTGACTTTGTAAGCGCTCGCGAAGCGGAAAATGCCATGGACGCGCTCAAGAACACACATCTTTTGGGCAGAAGGCTAGTATTGGAGTTTGCAAACGAGGAGGCTATCGATGCCGAGGAGGAGATCCAGAGGATCGAGAAGAAGGTAGGGGAGCAGCTGGACAGGGTCAAGCTCCAAAAGCTCACGGGAGTTGGGCGCAAAAAATTCACTGTAGGGGCCCAGGACGTGGAAAACTAGAGTCCCTTCTCCCTGTGCAGAGGGACAATGGCAGTGGTTCGGCCTTGGTTGATATCATCCCTTGCATCCCAGGCGTCGAAGTGCGGAAGCAGCCCACACGTTCATGCGGCTGTCAGTACGTACATACGCGTCCTGCAAAGCATCGTCTCGTGCATCCGGAGTCCGTCCTTATACCCTTTAATCCTAGTTTCGATATTCGGGAGTTCTATCAATATCAAGGTCCTATTCCCTTTACTCCTATACAACTAGTTTCTCGCACCCTGGATATCAACTATCATCACAGGGCTTCGCGCTCTTACATTCTTGGGGTGTTTTTCGTAGCACCTTGTGCATTCCTCAGATATGGCGATGGGTGCACTGCATTCCAACAAGAGGTCTTTGCCTCTCAGTCGATCACTATCACTCACCTGTACCTGCTCATTTAGGGACGGTCGACGTTCATCTTGCGCAGTGTAAAATCTCCGAGCAGGTACTTGACTGGATCGTGCACCCTGGGTGCCCCTTGCATTAGTTTCCGCCTGCTCCCACCACGGGGGTTCTGTCCCTCCTGATTTGCTGCACCGAAGGAGCCACTGTCTGCATTTCCTTATCACCTTGACTAAACGCGTGAAGCTCAGCAGGAGCTGTTACCCCCGCCGGGACAATCGAGACTGCCCTCGAGGGGGACATCCAAACAAGCAACGTGATCCAGCAATGTAACTGCTGGGCCTACATTCACCCTCCCTCTCCAGGGGGAATCGGCTCTCTATAAACACCATGTAGTTCGCTCCCACATTCTCTTTCCCAGGCTCTTACATTCTCCTCACTCGTTTACGTTCTTTCATTGCTTTGTCACTGCTGCTGCGTTCTTTGCCAGACAGTAAGCATTTTGGGGTCCCTCAGCTTCCTTCTCTTTGGAATTTGTTGTCATTCTTTAGAGAGCCTATCCTTGGTCCGCTCCATGGCTACTGAATGGCAAGCAGAGTGTATGGCGCCTCCAAGCCAAGGGACGCTTGAGAGTGTGGGAGCACATTCAGACCGGGCTCTCCAGAACACCTCAGGGAACGTCCAGTCGTATGCAGACAACCTCGCTCACGGTGATGCTACGGGGCGTGATGACCATCTTCAACAGTTTGGTTACAAGTATCCTCCTCATCCTCCTGTGCCAACGCATCCTCTACCTACAGCTACCAGCCTTTATCATCATCATCAGATATTAGGATCGCGGTACCAGGCGAAAAGACTGCGGCGCCTGCATGCAAATGGCCCAGCTTTTGCTGGAGGGCCGCGCAGGAACAGAAGCTATCTTAAGTCCCAGAAGTATCTCGAGTATAGGGGGCGCCCTCGTCGGGATACTGGGAAGGATGGGGAACCTGTATGGTCTGATGAACTCGAAGATGCTTTTCAGCAAGGTAAATCTATGACGCCGCCATTTTCTCTTCGTCGAACGATGTTAACGAGCACTATAGCTCTCGAGGCAAATCCTCCTATGGGGAGACGAAAGTGGTCTGAGCGTGGAAAATCCTATGGTCGAAACGAACTGATCGCGGAATTCATTTTCAAGGCGACTGGTAAACGAAGGACGAGAAAGCAAGTCTCAAGCCACTTGCAGGTTCTTGACTCGTTCCTCAAGGGCGACCCCGACTGTACGGGCCCGTTATCTTCCTAGATACTTGGCTTGCTAGAGAGCTAACGAAATCTCCTACAGGGGAAAGACTCGTCCGTGAACAACAACCAGACCGTAATAACCAATCGCAGCCAGCGGGGCCCAGATGGAGAACCTCTATGGACCACCCTCTCACGAGCCACTATACTCATCATATTTCTGCCCCTTACCACGACCCCTTGAGGCCGCCCGTGCAGTCTTTCTCCAGCGAGCTGCATACGCCGCACTTCACGGCAAACTCCAATATTCACAATACGAACTTCAACGCAATCCAGGGTCTAAACTTTGACATGTGGGTTAGCGCTCCGAATGAGCCTGATCACATCGACCAAGCGTTCCATAAATACACACGACTTCAAGGGGAACAGCGCCAGCCGGCGATACTTTTGGAAGACTTAAAGGATTGGCAGATCTCCTATCCTTACCTGAACACACTGATGTCAGATGCGAACAGCTCCTTGAACTGTGAAATCATCCTACTTGAAGCGAGCCTCAATCTAATGGATGATTTCCCTCCGGTGGGTTCCAGGCTCGGAATTCACCTGGAGCTTGATATCGCCAATTCAACCTTGCCAGGTGCGCTTATGGTAAACCAGATGGACGACTGGACCTGTAGCACCTACATATATGAGAATGGACGCAGACAGATGGAAGCGTATCATAACCTCTCCAAGCCCCAGACGACGCGAATTAAGCCCCCCTTTGAGTCACTGTGGTGGGCAAAGGCATTCACGAAGCTCACGCAAGAAAAGCGAGAGGCTGAGGACACCGGACACCACCGCACCGCTGATGACCGAATTCGGCGATACTTTCATTCCCTGACCGCAGTCCAAGAGATCCGTACCGCATCGCCTCCGAGTTCTCGCCGCCTCAGTCATTACTCGGGAAACTCCAGTGACGACGGTAAGAAGATGGCCATCATTCTGTGGAAATTCCGCCAGACCCGGCCTGGTGAGGTTGGCACCACTACTTGGCAAAGGGTGATCACACCGAACAACTCCAGACCCTCGAACGGGATTGATCTGCCCCCTCTCTCCTTTGATTCGATCTTATTGAAGCCCACTTCAAGCCTGTACCAACCCACACAGCATCACGATCTGCTGCACCATACCAGTGCATCGCAGCCTCCATGGCCGCTGTATCAAGCCCATCACGATAACGTCGCGAGCATCTACAGTTCGACGGGGGCGTTTGATTTCTTAAACAGTATCACCAAACCGGAGGAATCGCCCGCAGACAAGACCACGCCAACTTCCGTCCTAGATCCGTTCCCTGCTCTGCAACACACCACCAGCCAGACAACTACCCTCAACGGAACCAGCGGAGGGCCAGTGATGCTTCATGTCCCCGACCTGTCCCTGTCGCAGTCCAGCCTCGGCGGATACACACTCGGCCACGACAACCATTATGTGCCCTCGCAGCAGCATGCGGTTAGCCTCCATGACAGCAGCAGCAACCCATTGAACAGCTTCTTCGGACCCGGAGGACAGTCGCTCGACGAGATCAGTCACAGCCACGCGTCCTGGTCTACACCTGCGACGACGATTCCCGGGGAAACCAACGGTGGCAACTACCACCACCTTCCGTTCCCTTCCTCAGACCACACGGCGCCGGTGTCTCGCGAGTCGCACCAGAGCAACAGCTTCGACGGGTTGATGCCGCCGGACGACCTGGTGGGCATAGTCGGAAGCATGGCTGGAGATCCCGGTATGAACGGGGCTGGCCCCGAACATGTCAGCTCAGCGTATGTTGAGAGCCATGCAGTGGAAGCGGTTTGAGGGCAGGATGGAACTGTTTGGTCACTTTTACTTTATTTTTCTGGTTCATTATTTTTTCTCCGTCCGAGGTACGATAAAGCACGCGGTAGTGCGCTTATTTTAATGATAATTATGGCAGCAAAAAGTGTATTCTAATATTCCCACATTTCGATTTTATTTTATTTTTGTTTATTTTTTAGTTGGTGTTCCCCTCATTTGGTGTTTACTAGTACCTAGTAATTACTCTCGCATAACTTTTATACGGCAGATTTTAAGCCTGGGGGATTCCCCTCTGGACTCCAGAGATGCTCATTGATGGAGAGAATAATTAACCGACCTGCTGTGTTCTCACAGGCGGGAATTTGGCGGGTCTGTTACAGACTCCAAAAAAGAATGCCAACTCTTCTTCAATTTACCCGGGGCTCATTTTTAGCCGGCAGTGAGAGGAAAATGAAATCCACTCCTGAAACCAATTCTTTCCCCCACCGGAGTAAAACAGCCGCCAACCTGCACTTTAGCCATGGCCAGCTTCACGCCTTTATCCACTTTGTGGGCTCCGACTAAGTAAAAAAGAAAGAATGAGGGGTGTTCTTCTTTCTTCTCTCCCTCTTCTTTTCCCCTTCTCCCCAGCTTCCCTCTTGCTCTTCAACACCTCGTGAATCCTCACTCCCTCCAAAGTTCCCCCACCTCTTTCCCCTCACCCAATTCAAAATGGTTACTCCCACCACCAAGCTCAGCAGCGGCCATGACATGCCCCTCGTGGGTTTCGGTCTCTGGAAGGTGAACAACGATACCTGCGCCGACCAGGTTTACGAGGCTATCAAGGCCGGATACCGTCTCTTTGACGGCGCCTGCGGTATGTTTTTCTTCCTCCCCCCCTTCAGCTTTTCATTTGGACGGTTTTCACAGTCGCAAAAAAGCAGAAGACTAACAGGCAAATTGGGACAGACTACGGTAACGAGGTTGAAGCTGGTCAGGGTGTTGCCCGCGCCATCAAGGAGGGCATTGTCAAGCGGGAGGAGCTCTTCATCGTCTCCAAGTTGTGGAACAGCTTCCACGACGGTGAGCGCGTGGAGCCCATCTGCCGCAAGCAGCTGGCCGACTGGGGCATCGACTACTTTGATCTGTACATTGTCCACTTCCCCATCTCGCTGAAGTACGTTGATCCCGCCGTGCGCTACCCTCCCAGCTGGATGTCCGAGGCCGGCAAGCTGGAGCTCGGCAACGCCACGATCCAGGAGACCTGGACCGCGATGGAGTCGCTGGTCGACAAGTCGCTCGCCCGCAGCATCGGTATCAGCAACTTCAGCGCCCAGATCCTGATGGATCTGCTGCGCTACGCCCGCGTGCGCCCCGCCACCCTGCAGATTGAACACCACCCCTACCTCACCCAGGAGCGCCTGGTCCAGTACGCCCAGAAGGAGGGCATCGCCATCACCGCCTACTCCTCCTTCGGTCCCCTGAGCTTCCTCGAGCTCGACGTCAAGCACGCCCAGAGCTGCCCTCCTCTCTTCGAACACGACCTCATCAAGGGCATCGCCGAGAAGCACAGCCGCACCCCTGCTCAGGTGCTCCTGCGCTGGGCCACCCAGCGCAACATCGCTGTCATCCCCAAGAGCAACAACCCTACCCGTCTCGCACAGAACCTGGATGTCACCGGATTCGACCTGGAGGCCAGTGAGGTCCAAGCTATCAGCGCTCTGGACCGCGGCCTGCGCTTCAACGATCCCCTCAGCGTACGTATCTCTTTTCACTGTTTTTGAAGACGACGACTAATCATGCTATAGTACGATCTCTACGTTCCCATTTTCTAAGTCTATTCCCCAGTCCCTAGAATCGATGCTAGCCGGGATACTATCATGCTGTGATGTTATTTCATGTTGATGAGTCCATACAATACAATTCTAAACATAGATTGGATTTGCTAGTTATACTAGCTGAATCGACAGTTAAAACACCGAGTAAATAATGTAGTCATAATGGTAGAATAGTAGTAGCCTGTTTTGACGGACTATGCGCGTGCCAAGACCGCTCTCTTCCGCACTCCGTCTCCGCCTTCGCCTCCAGCTTCACCTCCCCTTCACCTCACCTTACCACACACCCATCTATTCATTCTCCTGACAGATCCAACCTCCCAAGATCCGTTAAAAATGAATTCCCTCCCCTCCCTTGCCGCAAAATCCATTCACATCAGCACAAGACCTCCGCCGCGCAATCTCGCCGAAAGCCGACAAATCCTCTCCGCACTCCAAAAGTTCGGCGAAGTAGTCACATTCCGCAATCTCAAGGTACCTACCTACTCTCTACCTTCTTCTTCTTCCCCCCCCGCAAAAGAAAAAGTCCAAAGAATCGCATCGGAGGAAATTTATATTAATTGATATCCTAGTACGATACAACCAACACCTCCCCCTACAAATCCAGCACGATAGTCGCAATCTTCGATTCCTCCTCCTCTGCCTCCGCGGCCATCGCGGCCTCCCCACTCCTGATCCCAATCACCACCAGCACACCCAGTCATAAGAAAAACTACCCAAAACCCACTCCGCATATCCATGTCTCAAGCAGCATTAGCAGCAGCAGCAACAGCAGCAACACCCCTTCTTCTAGCCTAGACGTTACCCCCTCCGATCTAAGCCCAAACAATCCCACCCTAAATGCTATCCGCCACATCAACCTAACCTGCACAATCGAACCCTCCCGCCACAACCACTCCTCCTCCCTCCCCCGGAACCCATTCCACACGACCTTCGATCTCGAGAAAGACACGCCCATGTACCGCGATCTAGTCGAGAACATGAGGATTCCGGTGCCGGAGTTGGCGGATATGCCCGCGGCGAGGAAGAGGGGGACGGTGGCGAGGACGAGGTTTAAGATGGGGAAGGGGATGGAGATGTTGGGGGCGATGTCGTTGATGAGGCTTTATCGGGAAGGGTTTGTGGTTGAGAGGGAGAGGGAGGAGAAAAATCAAGCTCAAGCTCAAGCTCAAACTCAAACTCACGCGCAATGTCGAGGTGGAGATGGAGATCAGGGACGAAAGGAGGAGGTTGGATGAGAGAGTTGGCTACTGAATTTACGTACTTGGACTACTACTCTACACCCATCAGCTGGGATGATGATCATTGGGAACGGGTTGCTCTATCAAGGAGGAGAGCGAGGCGGGATACCTGGCTGTGCATGACACTCCCGTGGACGTTACTAGGACTTCGCTGGTTGAGCGAGAAGATAGCACGATGTCCGCGGAACTCAAGACATACCCCGAGGTCAATGACCCAGCAATCCACATGAATGATTCACGATTCATGTGCTTTTGTTATTTACTATTGTATTATAAGAAATTAAGAATATAAATCCCCTCGAACTTCCATGACACATATAATCTGTAGCCTTCTACGCAACTCGTACAAATGCTAGAAAACAACAAATCAGTATGGCCCTTCTTCAATGACAACAGTAAAAGAACGGGACACTCACTAGCATCGATCTGCATGACCTGAGGTATCGCCAGGCGCACTTTATTCCGATACACCACCGGCCCGTTCGTCTGCAGCGGGTTCCCCTCAAAATAAACTGTTTTCAGGTTCTCCTTATCCTTGAGCTCGCGCTCCACCTCGTCGAAGCTCGAGAGCTGGTTATTGGATGCCCAGAGTTCCTCCAGTTCTTTCAGATGGGATAGGTGCTCGAGCTTCGAGACCTGGTTGTTAGAGAAATCCAGAACCCGCAACGAAGTATTGTTTTCAAGACCGGCGAGATCCGTGACGGCGTTATGTGACACATAGAGCTCCTCTAGGTTTTTCAGGGACGAGAGACCGCTGAGACTGGTGAGTCTGTTCGATTGGATGGATATGATTTTGAGATTTGAGAGCGCATTGAGGTTCTACGCGAAAGAAATCCCGTTAGCTAAAAGGGGGTTGTCCTCCGCATGAACTATTTCATAACGCAAGACGTACCTTCATTTCGGTGATCTTATTCTTTCCCAGCCATAGCTGCTCTAGAGCGCTTAGCGTCTCGAGATTCTCGATTTCCTGCAAGTAAACGCATAACGTCAGATCGGCCCCCCTTGATTATTCGCCGTGGAAACAAACCCACCCTGATCCTATTGGCACCTAGCTCCAGATTCCTCAGCTGTGTCAGCGCCTCCACCCCCTCGATCTTCGAGATCTTATTCTGCACGAAGTAAAGGTCCGTTAACTTAACCATATGCGAGATATTCTTGATATGTTTGAGCTTGTTGAAGCTGAGGTCCAGGCTCGTCAGATTCGAAAAGTCATCCAGGCCTTTCAGATGTGAGATAAGATTGTCGTAGAGATCCAGCTCGACTAGGGTATCGCTGAGGCTCGGGGGTAAAGCGATGCGCGTTATTTGGTTTTGTCGTAGGCATAACCTCTAAACAACGAGAATGCATGTTAGCTACCTCCCCTCTTCTCTACTACTAGCCCTAGAGAATACATACCTGGAGCTTGGCAAACCTTTCCAGTCGCAACGCCGGTATAGAGCCTATGCGACAGTGCACGAGGTCAATATCCTAAGGGAATCTGTTAAACTCTTCTTCGTTTAAAAAGCCGAGCTGGATGCAAAGCTATAGTAAGTTGTGCTGTGAGTAACCCTACCTCAACATCCTTATCCTCACCATCTAGTAAATCTACCCGAAGACCATATTAGAAACAAGAAGACGCGGTGGGAGGGTACGCCCCATGAAACGTACCTTCATCGGCGTTGATCTCTTCCACCGGTGGCGCGTCAGAATCGGAGTAATCTGGATCTTCTAGAGCCTCTGGATTTGTGATCGTGGCTCTTGGCTCAACCCGCAGCTTTCCATCCCAACCTTTACTGTCCTTCATGGCTGTGACTGTGTTTTTCTGCGCGTGTTCCTTGTGAGATGCGGAGGAGAAGAGGAGGGGTCTTGGGGTATTGGCGGATGGTGGGGCAATCGATCGCGTTGTTTAGTTGTTGGGTATGGTGAGAATACTGAGTAGGTATCGAGAAGAAAATCAGCGGGGAATGGAGAAGAAAAACGGCAGCGTTAGTTTGATGGCTTGGGAGGTTGGAGCTTGAGGACCTGCCAGCTTTTTTTTTTTTTGGTAAGTTATGATGCTGTACGGCCGAGAGGCGGGATGAATCACTGATTTGAGTCAAACGGGAAGATCCACCGCGCATCACTAACAATAATAGGCACCCGTCCTCGATTGATCTTACCTGGGTAGATGTATATCATTATTGAAGTGTTTACTAGAGTTGGAACTTCCATATCTTGAAACAATCCTTTAATTCTTCAGTTACTCAATCACTCGATCAAGCTGTATCGTAAGCCACGAAAGTTTTTATGTACAGCATGCATGCCAATAATGTACATGTACATTTTACCTAGGTACCTGGCCACTGATTTATCAGAGATTCTGGTTGGATGGGAAACTATGGAAGATACCAGAAACAGCGACATGAGTATGGAGACATGGACGAAGATGCTACTCGCTTGTGAAGTCTCCAGTTGAAATAAAGAAAAAAAAGAAAATCATGGCCAACAAAATGACAAAGGAGGTTGGGGTAACTTAATGGGGATCACAGATTCACAGCAAGGAAATCAAGAAGACAGTCAAGTCAAGCCTCTTTATGGGCGTGGGGTAAACAAAGAGGAAAAGAAAATGCGAATAGGGCTATAAAAATGGAAAGAAAATGGGGAAAGGGGATATAAAAAGGGGACAGATGGAGGAAGAAAACAAAAGAGAATGTAAATCGAGGTGCGTATACATGAGATCAGCAAATTTTTAGCTGATAGCCAAGACAGACGCCTGCGGGATGCAATACAAGAGAGCAGAAGGAAAAGGTTCACTGGGGAAAGGGAGGTGAGAGGAACAGGGGTAGAGGTATCGGCTCACTTGGAGCAGGAACAGAAAAAAAACTCGGTAGAAAAGAAATAGTAGAAAAAAAGTCAAGCACACCCACACTCATAATCATATCATGCAAGCCACAAGCCGCCATGCGTCTGATTATGGGTGTTTCTATACCTCAGTCTTGCTTCTGGGCAGACACAAGTAGGGAAAGCTTGAGAAATTGCTGCGTGTACAGTTAAACATAGGAAATGGTTGGACGTCAATTTTAGTCTTGAAACCCCGAATCTATCCGCCGGGTATAAAGAAATCTGATTGGAGCAGGGCGAAACGAAAAAGGCTGGCTGAGGTGCAGTTATAGGCATCACAGGGTAATGTCAAGAACCAGGCTAACGTCTTTCACTTGGGAACCAGCGAGGTCTTCGAGGACGGGTATTAGATCGAGGAGTTCATTATCGTGGGCGTCAGAGAACCAGCTGCTGATGGGTATCGCATGTTGGGGATGGAATATATAGGATGTTGGAGAATTATCAATAATAATCGTATCTCTAAGGTCACGACCAACTTGAGAGAGATCCTGGAGTAGAGAGTTAGAGATTTCCTATGATATTAGAATAATGCACCTCAGAAGGACTCACTTTAACATAGTTGCCTTGGTGGTTGTAGCAACTATCCCTGAATAGTCGATGGTGGACAACATTATGGATGTCCAATTGATCCAGTAGGGGATCGCCGTACTGAAACAAAATTAGCAACTGTGTTGGCTGTGACCATCAAATTTTACTAACCTTGGAGACGGACGCCGTAAAGACGACCACTTCGTACAGTTCCCCAACCCGTTTCATGAATTGATCGACACCAGGACGTTTTATCACATAGATATTGTGATATTGGCCCTCGATTTCCACGGGAATTGTAAAATCGGCGCGCTCAAGAACCTGTGCAAGCATGTCAGCTGAAATGTTTACCAAACAGTACAACTAGATCAAAACGAACCTTGAAACTACTGTGAACCAACGTTTCATCAAGATCAAGAACAAGACATTTGCGACTTTGCAGATGCGGGAGCGCTGGAGGTAACAGCCATTGCTGAGATCGCTCTTCTGGTTCTTTGCCGGGCTGAGTCACAGGGGGCGGGCGGGCTACAGGCCCCGTATCTTCATCTTTTGGGGTAGGGCTCCCGTCGTTCTCGTTGGCAGCAGCAGCAAGAGTCTCATTGGTGCCAAAAGCAGGCTCTTCTATCCTCTGCGTTGGTGTAACGTGGTCTTCGGCCTTCGGGGTGAGATCTTCGGCGTGCTCCGAGTCTGCGCTACCCGCAGCAATTACGGTAGACTGGTCGGGTTGAGAGACATCTGAACCTTGGCCTTCAGTGTTGCCTTTTGATATAGAGGGATGGCGGTCGATCTCCGATTTGCCCGTTGTTGTCGCCGTTCCATCGAGTTGTGAACTTTGCTCCGGAGCGATTACTGTACGCTCTTCGTCCACATGAGAACCCGACTGGTCTGATGTGACAGTCATGTTAGGTTTTTCATCTCGGAAAATGCCAGGCTCCTTATGCTCAACTGTGCTTGATTCGCCTGCATTGACATCTGCTTTCTCCGGTGTGGGCTGTGTGCTGGGGACGGATAATCGTCTGGAAGTCTTCTTTGGGGGAAGGGAGCCATCCTCGCCGTCAATATCGGAAGAGGAGCAACAGCTTAGGAAGGCAAATAGCTTGTGTGAAACCTTGGCCGGCTTTTCTGATTTCGCAGGGTCGCGCAGATCAGGACTTGCCGTCTTTTGCTCCTCCAGACTTGTTCCCTCCGGATTTTGTTCTCGAGATCGCATGCTACTCCCCCTGCTTCTGTCCCTTCGGCCTTTTAGAAGACTTCTCCTCGAGCCCCGTAGCGTATTTTCAGAACCCTCTTGTTGACCATCTTGGTCTTTGTCCATCGTTGACTGTTTGTCCAATTTCAAAGATGTTCGCGACGGGAGCGATAGCAACCGATGCTTTTTGGGAGTGTCGGAAGAGCCAGGGGCGGGAGGTTTTTCGGGAGCTTGAACCTGCTCTGAGGTCTCTACACGACTCGACGGAGAAGAGACATCTGGGTTCGCGACAAGGCCCTGGGGCGGCGAATCAGGATCTACAAAGAAGAAAATATTAGACAATTTCGCAAAAGGTAATTGAAAGGAAAGCTGAAATCTGCCTGCCTGGATGGGATGGAATCGACTCACTGGACTCGGGGTGACCCGTCGCGATCGGCATTGAAGGTACTTCTGCCGTAGCGGTCTTCGAATTCGACGGAGATGAACTTCGCTCTGGGCTTCCGCCGAGCATTGGGGGGGAGATGGTGTGAGAGCAACGGCGACGTTGACAGGAATCGAAAAGGGAATTTGTTCCAGGCAGAAAGTAGGATATCAAGTAAGAAGATAACACACTCGATCACCACCAGGGTTCCGCCGAGAGGGGGGCGGGTTCAGAGGGTGTGGGCAAAGTTACGCCTCCTGGATCCAGCGGACCTGAATAATGGGGAGGTAAGATGGTTCCCTAAGGTTCCTAGCTCTGGGTTCCGGACCACCGCCTTGAAGGAAATTAGTGCTCAGCACTAGGACTTGTCGCAAATGAGATTTGCAGCCAATCCACCCTCCAGAACGCTAAAGGTGGGATGACAGAGGACCGAAAAGACCATATACGACCGAGCGAAGGTGTTTGGACTTTGGAGAGGAGGACCACAAGGGCAAAGTCGACAGCTTGATGAGCAAGTCAGGAAATTGGGGGGCCCGTCACGTGGCGCCCCGGGGTGTGTGCACTTAAGGACTTAACTACTTCTGTATCGGTCGTTCCTCGAACTCGTGATGGTCGTATGGGGAAGTAAGATTATGCTACCTAGGTAAGTAGAAAGGCCGACGTGATTGACCAGTTAAGCCTGGCTGAATCGGATTATTGTGCGCTAGGCTCGTTCGTTTGGCCGCGAGATAGGTGGGAGCCAGGAGGAGGTAGTTAAAAAGCGGGTAGGCTTGGGGATTATTGATTGATCGATTGATTGCACGTCTTACACAGCAGCGAAAAAGGAGGAAGTCGGGGCAAGAGGATGCGGTAACGGACTTTGTACTTGGATCTGGGATAGTCTGCTGTGCTAACCCGGTCACGGCAAAGTATGTGATTCGGGGGCTGTCCTGAGCTCCTTGCCAGGAGGGTATAAGAGGGGAGAGAAAGGGGTTGCACAGAGGAGGGTTGGAGCTACGGGCAATAATGGGGAAGAAAAAAAGGAAAAATACCACCGGCTTTGGCCTGGAGTCTGGACCAAGGATGCAGGGCTGCAGAAAGTAGTATTATTCGGGTTTATCATTGGATGAAGGAAAGCTGAATGGAAACTGGCTAGAGGCTCTTGGGTAAAGCTGGAGTTGGCCAAATAATAAATAGCCGCCGGGGCGCTGCGTGTGATTCGGTGTGATATCGCTAGCTATTTTCTCAGGGGAGCACGGGGAGTAAGAAGAGGGGGAGTTTTACGGCTCAAATTAAGTAATAGCGATGGCTGAGATCTATCAGGACATACACTTTGAATTATTACAGTAGTCTGGAGCACCCGTCCGTTGTAAGTTGTGAGATCCTGAGCATGCTTATTCTGAGCGGGGTGGTACCTAGGTAGACTCTCCGGGTACGGAGCAAGTCCTCTTTGTTCATTTACTGGGCAGAGGACTCGTACTGCCAAATATAGATTAGCCTCTTCGCCTCAGGCTACTCTCGTGCTTCGAGACAGGATTTGAGTCTTGGGCTCTGGAGTCGCAAGAAATTGGGGCTTTCCAGCTGGTCTGAGCTTTCCGCTGATCTTCCGAATTCTGCGTCACATCACGGACATAATAAGTTAAAAGCTGGTGTATCGAAGGATAGGAGCCCTCTTCTGACATTTGTGGAAGATACACTCCTAATGCGTGTCTTGTTGCGGAGTAGTGCTACCTGATACATTATTGTATGTCTGAGGCCCTAGAAAATCCGCTTCAGCCTTCCTAAAGAATGCAGTATAGAAGTAAGAAATTAAGTAGATGCTCTCCGGGAAAGAGAAGATGTAAGGGGCCATCCTGTACATGTCTGGGAAATTCCACGCCTCAGCTGCAAAAGTATCAGTGGAGTGTGATGCTATATTCCTTTGCCATTTTTCGACTTAACTTAATTCCAGCAGACGAGGGTAATTCTATGCTACACAGCCTAGCACTAGCACTTTAAAGGCCTTATACGAGAACATCAAACCCAGTACGGAGTAAATGATGAAAAAAGAGTCATGTTGATTGTATTCAAAGTAGCGGCAATGTCAGGTTTCTGTGATTAATTCCTCAAAGTTTCTTTATGCAATACCAACACGGTGGTAGACAGCCTCCAAGATCTGGGATTTGAAGAGAGTGAAAACAAATTTCAATTTTTTTTTTTTTCAATTTAACAGCCATTCATTGACTTGAGCTGATTTGATTTACCTACGATATTAAGCTGGATATTAACCTCCTTGTTACTCCATCCATGATCTGGATCTGGGGTATTTGCACGTGAGGCTAAGTGGCGACGAGCCACTCCGCACTTTGACCCGAGGTCTTCACATGCAACGTTGTGGTCCAAGCATCGCTGATGTGTTCGTCATAAAATAACGACTATGTGACCCGCTGATCGATCGCCAAGTAGCCTCCCAGCCTGCTTGTCCAACTTCTCATCACCTCCTCAAAGCCTGCTTCCCCGAACTTCACAGCGCAAACCATATCTGCTCGGTCGCGTCCTTCTCGACGCCTTCCACCCATGGAAATCAACGCTTGGGCTTAAGGGTGTCTACTGCCGCAGGGGCAGCTCACGAATCGAGGCTGCGAGTATATGCATGAAGTTTTCAGGAGTTCACTAAGGTACAATGGCCGCCCAGTCTACGCTTCGTCACCGGGAGGACCCTCTCGTTACCCTATACGTTCACTACGCCGATTTGATACGTTCTCGAATCAAGCGCTCGTCGAAGGCGACAAAACTCATCGCCACAATAGGCTTGATCCTATCTATACTGGGTTCTGGATATGGAGGTTATCGGTGGTTCCGGGAAACTGCGAAGGAGAGTGCTCGAGGGAAACGTTTACTGCGTCGAAACTCTGGTATTAGGGGAAAGGATGGAACCCGCACTATCTATGTGCCGTACAAGGATACTATGACCTCGAAGGTCAAGATCTACCCAACAAAGCCTACGACATTCGACGCTCACCGAAGGCTCTTCATAAACTCGCCGTCGGGTCATCAAGGCGATGGGGAGTCCGTGAACCAGATTCCCCCCCTTGCCACGAAACCTGGATTGAATCTTGCGTTTCTCCACCAGTTCTTGAGCCTTTGGAATATCATGGTTCCCCGATGGAGTAGCAAGGAGACAGGACTATTGATGAGTCACGGTGTCTTCCTCCTTCTCCGGACATATCTGTCGTTGCTGATTGCGAGACTAGACGGTGAGATCGTGAGAGACCTCGTCGCAGGTAAAGGACGTGCATTCACTTGGGGCATCCTTAAATGGTGTGGTATCGGTACCTTAGCGTCTTATACCAACGCGATGATCAAATTCCTCCAGTCGAAGGTGTCTATTGCATTCCGAACGCGACTTACGAGATACATCCACGACCTCTACCTCACTGCCGATAACAATTATTACAAGTTGATGAACCTGGACGGTGGTATTGGCCAAGGTCCCGATCAATTCATCACCCAGGATCTTACTCTCTTCTGCTCAGCAGCAGCAGCATTATATTCATCCATGGGGAAACCTTTGGTTGATCTATTCGTGTTTAACTATCAACTGTACCGTTCTTTGGGGCCTCTGGCCCTCTCCGGAATTCTCACAGGATACTTCAGCACCGCCATTGTCCTGCGCAAGCTATCGCCGCCATTCGGTAAACTCAAGGCTGTGGAGGGCAAGAAGGAGGGTGACTTTAGAGGTCTGCATTCTAGGTTACTCGCCAACGCCGAGGAGGTTTCATTCTATGGTGGTGCGGACACTGAACGCGTATTTTTGACCCGAAGTTTCAAGGATCTTCAGCGATGGATGGAAGGCATTTATAGCCTGAAGATTCGCTATAACATGCTAGAGGATGTTATCTTGAAGTACTCTTGGTCCGCATTTGGCTATTTGGTTACCTCTCTGCCAGTTTTCCTCCCTGCTTGGGGTGGACTAGGCGGTGCTATGGAATTAGCTGATACCTCAGAGGTCGCAGGTCGGGAACGGGGTCGCATGAAGGAATTTATTACCAACAAGAGATTGATGTTATCTCTGGCAGATGCCGGTGGCCGAATGATGTACAGCATCAAGGATATTTCCGAGCTGGCTGGCTACACCTCTCGGGTCTACGGCCTCATTTCAACCCTTCATAGGGTTCATGCAAATGCATATTACCCTCCACGTGGGACCCGGCCAGAATTATACTCTCTAGATGATGCCCAAGGAACTATCCACAACGGATTTGATGGCGTACGTCTGGAACAAGTCCCAGTTGTTGCCCCAGCACTTTATCCTCGTGGCGGTGATGAGCTTCTGGAATCCCTGTCGTTTGTCGTGCACTCCGGGGATCACCTTCTGATCTCTGGGCCGAATGGTGTTGGCAAGTCTGCTATCGCACGTATCGTGGCTGGCCTGTGGCCTGTGTACCGCGGACTTGTGAGTCGTCCAAGAGGATTTGGGCTTGATGGAATCATGTTCCTTCCTCAACGGCCATATCTAAGTGTGGGAACTCTGCGTGACCAGGTTATCTACCCTCACACTGAAATCGACATGTGGGACAGAGGTGTCTCGGACGCCAACCTCCAAAAGATCTTGGAAGATGCTCGCCTAGGATACCTGCCTGCTCGCGAAGGCGGATGGGACTCGCGCAAGGAATGGAAAGATGTGTTGAGTGGTGGTGAGAAACAACGAATGGCCATGGCACGCACATTTTACCACGAACCCCGCTATGCATTCCTCGATGAAGGGACTTCCGCGGTGTCCT
Organism: Aspergillus panamensis; assembly: GCA_027569225.1. NCBI lineage: Eukaryota > Fungi > Ascomycota > Eurotiomycetes > Eurotiales > Aspergillaceae > Aspergillus > Aspergillus panamensis. The sequence goes on along the minus strand of JAPDER010000037.1, from coordinate 47,367 downwards.
CTGATGTTGAAGGACTGCTGTACGAGCAAGCGAAGGAGAGAGGCATCACAGTGATCACGATTTCCACACGCGCATCTCTAAAGAAATATCACACATATAATCTCACCATTGGGGTTGGTTCTCAAGGAGAGCAATGGGAATTTGAGAGGATCGGCACAGCAAAGGAGAAACTAGGTGTGGAGAAGGAGCTCCAGGAGATTCGCAAGCGACTTGATAAGGTCGATGAGTGGAAGCGACGCCGAGAAGAAATCGAGCTCGAGCTAGGGAAGGTTTGGGCCGACGAAGGAGAAATCGCACCTCCTCCTTACGAGGAAGAATCCAGTATTACTGGGAGCGAGGCAGTGGAAGTATCTGCCACTGGCAATGAGTAGTCCCAGTGTGTGTTGAGATACTGGAGGTATAGGAAGTTGATTGTGTATGGTTGCTGATATAGATGCCCACCATTTCCGCCCCGAGAGCTTGAATTGAAATGTAGCGCATTAATATTTAACCCCAGATCCTTCATATTGAATGAGAATTCTATTTCCTACTTGCATCTTCCGTAAGGAGTAGGAGAGTAAAATTTCTCCGAATTTGACGGGGACATGTGCCATAGTCACATGACTACAACCCAATATGTAATGCATGCTGAGCAACTTGCGCAACAGACCCATTCATCTATTCACTTTCATTGTCTAAAGAAAGCATGAAAATAATATTTCCCCACAGCAATTTTTGCCAGCTATGTTGATATTTTTATCGTATTACCTTTGATAAAGCTAGAATATCCCACTCAGGAGTTGATTTTCATATTCTAGCGTCGCGGAGCTTCTCATCCTTGATTACCACAAATTTAGACTCCAAGGAAAGAATGGATTCTATGCGGGAGTCGGGGAATGAGGTCGTGGTAATTCCTATCAATCGGTCTTTCAGTGATGGTGAAGTAGCACAGTGGCCCACAGAAGCACGATATGAGAGACCAGATGACACCTTCTACCGGGCGAAGCTGGCGGAGATGTGGTTGAAAGAGAATGGGGTCCATGAAGAAAGTATGTATGAACTTCTCTCTCACACTCTTTTTTTCTTTGAGGGGGTCCATGTTTGTGTTACTGCTGGTCAAGTGGGAGGTTTGATTCTTTCATGGGCGTCTTACACTTTCACCCAAAACAACAGCATACCTGGATCGGGGATTGCTCCAACAAAGTCTGCGGAAATCATTGCTTCACTTTTTTTCCACTTTCAATTTAGGCAGTCAGGTTTATGCTATTTCTAACAAACTATGTGAAAATCAAGAAGTTACATATGTCCTTGACAGCTTACCAGAGGGCTATTCCGTCTTTGATAGGCAAAGGGAATCAAACCCGGATGCTGTGAGTTGGTCAAGAGAAACCATCTTACATTTGACCGGGCCTAATGCTTGTGTACGCAGCGGGACCGATTTCTCTATGGCCATCCAGTTGGTCAGTATTTCTGGTCCACAAAACAGTTCTACCCACACTTTTCCTACCTGATGAAGGGGGGAACCGAAAAGTGCACATGCACTCTCTGCGATAAGTTGGAAAAGCGTCGAAAAGGTTTGGAATTTCCATATAGGACCTTCTGTCTTGAATCTAACAACTATGCTTATTCTAGATGGGGTGATGGGGGTACGGCGCGGTAGACCTCCTGGTAGATCTGCAGGACGACCAGTCGTGCAATCATCTGACAGGCCTCCTGGACGACCTCCGGGGAGACCGCCCGGAAGGCCACCGGGAAGACCTGTAGGAAGACCCGTGGGGAGGCCTCCTGGAAGGCCACCTGGGAGCACGCTGATAAGGCCTTCGGGTCGACCTCCTGGACGGCCCCCAGCCGGCCCAACAGTCACTGATAGCGAAGGCACTCTGGATGTGTTCAAACTGGCAGTTATGAAACTTAAGCAACTCGGTAACACGGAGCAAGCGATCACAGAGCCGACAAGCATGGACTGGCGGGCCGAACATGCAACCATCGGCGAGTATTTTGAGAAAATGGACATGCGACCTTCATATCTGCCCCGCCGAGGGGAGCTCGTGCTTTGGACCCTTGACTTCAATGGAGAGCTGGCTTGGAACCCAGACAAACAGTGTATACAGATATACTCCACTGTCAAAGGTCGATGGCGGAAGACTCCTGAATGGCGAGCGGGTGTTATTGGTCAAATTCCCACCGAGGAGACCGTACTCCAAGACCTTGTCGAATCGACGCCGAAAAAATGGGGCGTGAATTATTCTGGCTTCCGTGTGGAAACTTTCCCCGACCCTAACAGCTCTAATAAGAGCTACTCATTGCACTATGGTTATGTACCACTGAAGTGCATTAAGCCTTTCAATGCACATGAACTCTTCTTGCAGGGTGTTCCGCCGGCAAGCTTACACCCTTCTATTGCATACGCAATGACTGTCATGTCATCGTTCAGTCTACTTGACAAATACCGTTTTCGTGGTGAATGGCCGAATGCTTCAATATACTGTCGAGGAATTTATATCGGAGCCGAACTTCTTGTTATTGGGGATGCTATTCGTTTGAAACCCAAGGGTTACAACATTGACAATCCTGGTGCCACTGCTTTAGATGTGATGGTAATCGATGAGATTCGGCTTGAGCTCATCCAATGTGACGGCGAGATCCAATCAAAACAACTAGCAGAGAGATACCAGGTCCGCGTTTCTGGGAAGATATATACGCCTAATCGCCAAAGAGCACAGGCCTCAACCACCAATGAGCAGTTAGCTAGAGCTCTCTCACTGAAAGAGGTTGTTGGCGTGTTCAACAACGTCGGTATGAGTGGCTATGGAGAATGGTATGAAGTTCATGCCGGGTCAAAAGTCGATATCTCTCAGGACATGATTCTCGGTCGTTGCTACGAACCAGACGCTATGGAGCTTCTGTATGGATCCCTCTCGTTGGGTTTCGACCTGCAAGGCGTCTTGAGCGCAAGAGAATACTCTCGACGTGTTGACGAGCGGATACCGGAGGGCAAACATTGGTTCTGGGGAGACTTTAGAACACAAACTCTTGACATTGACTCGCTGAATGGCGAGGACGTTGGTCACTACAGTGAAAACCGTGACGTGAAGATGTGGAGGGCAAACCTCAAGGTGATTGACGGCATTGCCAACCAGGCCGATATCCGCCAGGCGAAGAATCCAGGTGAACTAGGTCGACCGTCCAACAAGTTACGCTCTAACTTTGCGGAAGTGGGAAAGCTTAGCAAGCTCGTTAGCATTGGTCTTGGAGGAGTGGATACTAGCAATCCAGTGAGCTCCGCAGAAGAGAGTTCCGGCCAGTCATCGGAAGAAGAGGAGCAAATGGAAATTGGGGGTGAAGAAGAGGCAGATGAGAATGAGGAAGTGGGATATGGAGAGGGGACAGAGGAAGATGCCACAGAAGAGAGCGACACACCAGAGGATTTCGCAACCCGCATAGAAGAGCTCCGTGGTGGCACCGAAGAAACAGAAGGAGGAGATTACGTGCCTGAACATGAGCCACAGGCCAAACGATCGAAGCACGATCTTTAGGGGTCTCGGTTCATACTCGAGGATTTCTTCTACTCTACCTCATTGGACGGCGTTCAGTTCATGGGAACCTTCATCATCATGTATACTACTTTATTAATAAATAGATATACCTTCATCGATGATGGCATTTCTCTAAAGATTTTTTTTTCTCGGCCACGCCAGTTATCCCAGTGCTACACCGTCACTACGCTAGTATAATGAATGAAGTAATTTGATTATAATAAAACTATAGCGATAGACAGGTCTATCCCTTCTGGTTGTTAAGGCGGCAATAAAGTGCGCTATTTGACCGGTCTCGTATTAAATCTTATCCTCCCACCAACACTTCCGCTGTTTGCAGATCACAAAGCTCCCACTATCCCCTGGCAAACCACCACTATGGCCAGGTTGAGAGTGCGTACCTACACTGATGCCGAGCGCCGAGAACAAGAAGATCGTCGCAGGGAGGAAAGAAGACAAGCGTTGGCGAAACAAGACGTGGCTTATGCCAAAGCCTTGTCCTTCTCCTGGCCCCTCACAGCCATCCCACGATACTGGGGTTTAGGATCACCGACAAACCATCCGGCAATCGCAACTAAGGACGGTGGTCCACTCTGTGAGAATTTCCACAAATTCGGCCAGGGTATCTCGTCGGGGGAATGCTCGCCCAGAACGCTGAGCAGCATCGAAGCACTCCCTGGTGAGATATTGACGCAGATCATCGAAACTGCGCTGGACCTTGATGAGCAGCAGAAGCCCAGTCAAGTCCCGAAAGTATGGGAGCCGTATATCCTCACTGACAGGCCTTATCCAAGACCTCCTGCTGAGCGCAGCGTCAGGCAAAGCGCCTTACCACTCATCCTTAGCTGCAAAACTCTGAGAACCATCACCTACGAGGCCATCTTTCGACATGTTCAATTCTACTGCCCGGATGTTGAGAGGGCAGATTGGTTGCTCCTGTCTCTCAAACATGGAAATCTAATCCACAAATTAAGGCATTTCGCCGCTGACCTCTTCGGCATGGAGAGGACTGGCTCCTCCGACGCCGACGAGCCGAAATTGCAATTAGAAATGTCTCTCCTCGGACGTCTCCCAGAAGACCTCCTGACTCTATCTCTTCAGGGATCCTTCCACAATTCCTTCCCATCTTGGACGAACTACAGCGGCACACATTCTGATGTCCAGCAAGCGCTCAGGAGGCTACTCAACCTGCGCTCTCTCGAGCTTGACTTTTACGATAATTGGCTTCACGTGAGTCTGTGGTGTGAGCAGCCAACCTGGAATGATTACTGCGTGCTGCAGCCTGCACCGCCTCGATTCCCCAAACTGCAGCATCTATACCTCACGGGATGTCTGTCGAATTACATGACCGCCGAGTATATGATGTTCGCGCTAGCCCAGGAACGGCTGCCTTCGCTGAAATCTTTGGTCTGTGACCGTCTCTTATACGATGGCTGGGATGCCATCTTCTCTCCAGAGGTCCTGATGGTCATGAACCCCCTCAAGGAATTTACTTGGTTGAATTACGATCATGATGTCGAGCTCAAACGTCCCCTTGGTGAACCGCTTGCGCTCCCGATGAAATGCCACTTAGAGGCTCTCAAGGAGCGGCATGGAGCAACGCTGGAGCTTCTATCTTTGAACTATAATGGGACTGACCGTGCAACGTACGACTTCACCAAGGGGGACCTGCATGAGTTCATCAAAGAGATGCCCGCGCTGAAGAGGGTCTACATTGATATCCCGCGGATCGGGGCAAAGATCAAAATTGGTCCGTCGACAACATTTCAGTATCATTTCATTCCCAGGCCCTTCTGAAGCTATTGTAATTAATCAATACGTCCTCTCCACCACCTCCCTCGCAAAATCCGCAAACGTCTTCCCAGCCTCCACCTCCTCCCCCAGATTCGGCTGCGTAAACACTGCCAACGTATTCCTCGCAATCCTCTGCGTCCCCGATGTCTTCGCCCCCTTCACAAAATGCGGCACAGCCCGAAACTTGCCCCGAGTGATAACCTGCAGCGCCTCTCCAGTCTGAAAAGCTAAACAGTCCCGGGGAATATTCACCTTGACCACCTCGCCCGTTCGTGACTGGATGTACAGCCCCGCCTTAGGGTCCGGAGACTGCGCAAGCTCAGGAAGAGGACCTCCCTCTGGTAAACCCTCCGAAGGGGGGTTCGCCGCCTCATCGATAAACATCGCCGACGTGAGTCCCGTCAAACACCCATGGTCGAGGTGCGTGGCGCACCAATCATCATCTACATCTCCTCCTCCTCCTCCTCCTCCTCCTCCTCCTCCTCCTCCTCCTCCTCTTTCTTCTTCCTCAGCAGAGGCAGAAGCAGAGGTCGAGGCAGGTTCGGCCGGAAAATAATGTAACAGCCGTGCCTTCGTCGTCAGACTACTCTTGACCACATGCTCTAGATACCCCGCCTGATACCCCTCGATATTAGCGCTCGCGTAGCGATCGCACGCGCGCGCAACCAGAATCGCCGTGTCGATGATCAGCGAGCAGAGCTCCTCGACGCTCGACCGGAACGTGGGGAGGCGCTTGACGGACGGCCAGACGTTCGGCGCCGTGTACTCGGGGAAATCTGGGAAGTTGTCTGCGGGGGCACCTTGCAGGGAGGGATCTTGGTAGAAGGCACAGTTGACGTAGTAGGATCCCTTGAGGGTATCGAAGTGGCCTGATCGTAGGGTTTCTTTGCCGCAGGACCAGCCAGTGAGGTATTTTGCGGAGGGGGTGGTGAGGGATTCTAGATATTTTCATAAAATCTTTAGTATCATTTTTTTGTTGTTTGTTTGATATGGGCTATGTTGGGATACCTAGTTCATCGGCGGAGAGAGCAGCGAGATACGATGCGTTGGAGAGAACTTGGGCGCGGAGACGCTGGAATTTGGCATCGAGGTCTTTAACGATGATTATGCCTAGGGAGGAGGGACCGAAGGCTGCAGTGAGGGTTTCGAAGGGGACGGTGCCTGGCATCAATCAATCAATCAATCAATCAATCAATCAATCAATCAATTAATCAATTAATCAATCAATCATGGGGTCTTCCCGAGTGTGGACCTACCATCAACCAGCTCCTTCAAGCTCACAGTGACAGCTTGGGCTTGCGACACGGCCTTGACAGTCATTTTGAACCACCTGGAATCAAAGTACTCGAGAAAGAAATAAGGATGGAGACAAAAAGTAAATAAAACACTTCTAGAAAGTTGCTACAACGTTGCCCCTCTTTCTTTTTCTCTCCCCGCATTCACAAACTCTCGGCGCGCTCCGATGAAGTCGGATGCTACCTAATTATCTACTCGTTCCCTGGCTAGCGAGTCTTATCAAGCGGAAGGTTGTAACTATCCAGCAGGCAAGTCTCGTATGAGGCCACAAGAAGAGATAATGCGGAGTAGGATCTTGATAAGTGAAATCTTGGTATCTCTGAGTCTAGATAAGCGGCTATCAAAAGAAAATAATATACAGATAGATAGAACATAAATAACGTACAGCTACTACTCTTCCTCCTCCTACTGCCCCTGACGACGAGTCACACTCCGCAAATTTCCAAACGGCAGCACATCCGCAATTCGCTTTGTGCCAGTGAAAAGCATACAGAGCCGATCAATGCCGCATCCCCAGCCGCCAGTCGCCGGCAACCCCCACTCCAACGCAGAGAGATACTCCTCGTCGACCTCGCCCGGTTCGTTCGCGTCCCTGCTGAACCGCAACTGGTCTTCGAATTTGCGCCGCTGTTCGAACGGCGAGTTTTCCTCTTCGTATGTGTTTACCATCTCTCGTCCTTCGATGAAGAGCTCGCCTCGGGCAGCGACGCGTTGATTCGTGGTCGGGTGGACGAATGATTTCGAGAGCGGCGATAGACACTCTGGCGGGTTGATGATGAAGGTGGGGGTTATGCACTCCGGTTCGAGGTAGGTGCTGCACAGCTCATCCATCAGTCGGGGGAGACTTGGGTTTGCAGGGATTTCGAGAGAGAGGTCGTGGAAGAGCTGGGTGACTTGGGCTGTGGCATCTGGGGTAGTGAGGTCGGGGAGTTGACGACCGATCTTTTCCTCGATGCCGGAGATGAAGTCGATTCGGCGGAATGGAGTGCTGAAGTCCACCTCAGTTGGGGTCAAGGTGCCGCCGCCATCTTTATTCAGCTGGTAGATATGTTCTGCCATCCCTGACAGGAGCTTCTCCGTCGTAAACACCAAGTCCTCCAGGCTAGCATAAGCCTGGTAGAATTCGCACGTAGTGAACTCGGGGTTGTGTGTTTTGTCTAGGCCTGGAGAGCGCAGCCGAATCAGTCACTTATCGCATTTATACTCGCCAACGGTATCGTTTTTAGTCCAAGACTCACCTTCATTGCGGAATGAGGGCCCAATCTCGAAGACCTTATCAAAACCACCGACTACCAGGCGCTTCAGCCACAGCTCCGGAGCGATTCGAAGAGACAGTTGCCGGTCGGGGAATTCAGTGGCGGAGGTATAGAAGGGCCGGGCAATGGCTCCGCCAGCGATCGAGTTAAGAATCGGAGTACTGACTTCTATGAAGGATCGGTCGATAAAGAACTGGCGAATATACTGGATTATGGCGGATCTGGCCTTGATAACATCTACCGTGCTCTGGTCGGCAAGGAACTGGACATGGCGAGCATAGGGAGAGTTTTCGTGCCCTTGAGCGTCGAGGGGTACATCGTGCAGACAAGGGGATAGAAGCTGAGGTATCTCGCTAGCCCTCACCGTCAGCTCCCCTCGTTTGGTGCGGTGCGGTCTACCTGTTACGGCTATTTGGATGTTGGTTCAGTCCAAGGCGAGTGTACTGGTGGTGGATTATTGGGGACGTACAGAAAGAATCACCGCGACGGAGCAAACGGTAGAACTTCTTAAAGGCGTCCGGCGTGACTCCGTCGAGTTGACGAAACTCGCACATAACCTGGACTTTATGACCATCTTGGATGATATCGAAGAAGATCAATTTGTTTCCAGCTAGTCTAGCTGTGCGTATCCTACCTACAGATCTAAGTACAAGGGACCATTTTGTTGAGCCAACTAAAGCCAGGACCTACCATTGACGACGACGGAGTCGCCCTCTACTGTTTCCTCGTTGGCTATCTGGTTGTATTGAGAGCGGAACTCGGATACACTCATTGAACCTGTGCTTGTTTGCAGCCGAGGGTATGGATCAGGACAGGTTTCCTTCACTTCCTGGAGTCGTTGTTTGAAAGCCCTCTCTGGAGAGGCTGTGCTGCTAGAGCTAGACCATCTTCCAGAGATGGGCTTATTGAATGTTACTCGAGATGTTTTAGTTTTTGAATAGTGAAGCTGAGTTATACTAGGGGAAGTGAACAATCCTGTGCTAAAATTTTCCTGATTAGCACGCGTTCTCCTGACCCATGATTTAGAAAACATATGTAGGGGATGCATAATATCAGAGGTAATCGAAGGATTCCGGTTGCGATCATTGCTTGGTTTCCCAAGCATCATTTGCAGCGGTTCTGTAATGGAAATGGGCTCATCATGCAATGGCTTTGGTGTAAGACAAAAGAAAGGTATGTTCCTTACCTGTATAGGCGACTCGTCGCTGTCAGCTGTGAAGTCCACCGGGGGCGTAAAGACTGCATTTAGAAATAAAGGTCTACGAAAAATCATCCATGAAGTAGGTATGAGGGAGGTGAAGGAATTGAAGGAGTAGTTAAGGATGAAGAAATGAAAAGCTTGAGCTGCGGAAATAAAAAAATCTCAAGGCGGTGAGCGCACAGCTTCCGACCTCAACTTCCGCGCAGGCTCAAAGCAGCTCTTTGAACCAGGAAACTATCTCAGCAATATTTTTCCATCAAATATTTCTATTACCCTTTCTTAATTGTGAGTATAGCTTAATATAAATGATCCAATTCATCTACATAACCCCATCTTCACCTTGCGAATAAACTAACCTTTCGAATTGTCTTGTCGCAGAACCTCTGCCCATCGTCATCATGTCTTTCCTATTCGGCGGTCCCCCCAAGATGTCTTCGGCAGAGAAGATTGCCGCGGCTGAGACCGAGGTGGAGATGATTTCAGATATGTTCAACCGGTACGCCCATTACGATTCTTCATGTCCAACCCGCCCTACCCTTGATCTCCTTCATCTCCCTTCATCTCCTCTTCTCCGCTAACAACCAGTCCTCTATATCTAGCTTAACCGAGTCCTGTACCAAGAAGTGCATCCCCGCCGATTACCGCGAAGGCGATCTGAACAAGGGCGAATCCGTCTGCCTTGACCGCTGCGTCTCCAAGTTCTTCGAGGTCAACATCAAGGTTAGCGAGAAGATGCAGGGTGAGGCCGCCAACAAGCAGGGCGGTGGCATGGGCTTCGGCATGTAAATGGGGAAAAGGGAAAAGGGAAAAAGAATTTCATTCAGCTGTGACTTTACGCCTTCGATTGCATAATATTATTCCTTGTTCGATTATCCGGTTGTTTTTCGTCTCCTCTCTCTGTTGGGTGTGGATCTAGGATGTTTTCGGTTACTTCTTGGTGCCTCGTGGATCCGGATTGCAATATGTTGACTGGCCGGTGGCTATGGGATCTGATTCATTGTTGGGGAGATTAATGACTTCGTCAGACGCGGTTCGGTCCCAAGCATTTGTTAGTCGCTGAGGGTTGGTCCGGTGGTATTCCATGGAGGCACAGCAGATTCTATAGATCTATTTCTCAAATTATGTACACTAGAATTGACGCATATGATTTTCCAAAATTTATTCTTATATAAGAATGCTTTATGTAGTAAACCATGCCTGGCAAATAATGAACATAAAACAGTACTGGCACAATGAAAAAGCGTCAAATCGAAACATTATCTAGAAAATGTAGCAAGTCATGACAGCTTCGTGAATTAAATAACTATGATCACAGATATATATACAAAAGGTGTACGAAAGACCATCTTGCGCAACAGGGTCCCACCCTACTGCATAGAAAGACCCCCCAGTCTTCCTAACCAAGACAGCCAAGACCCCTGTTTCTCTTCTTCACCTCTAATCAATGTCTTGATTCTCATTTCTATGTCATCAACGTGTCGTTCAAAATCCCCAAGTCCCGTTTCAACATCTTCGACCTTGGACTCTAATGCGTGGAGCTCGTAGTCCAGCTTTGCACCCATAAGTTCAACACGTTTCATATGATCCGTGAGGGATGAGTGCTCTTCAGCTAACATGTCATTAGATCGTTCTCTGGCTTGATGGTATTTACCAAGGCGGTCGAGATAAGATGTATTGAGTCTCTCATGGGTCTCATATAGGATTCGATTCAGTCTGTCGACCGAGGCTACCTGCTCCTCAACCCAGGGTACGGTGCGCATTTTCAGACTATGGATCCGAGAGCTGGATATCTGTGCGTCGGTCTCCAGTATACCCTCATAGGCGATAGACTCCTCTAAAGTGGCGTCAGGCTTCTCATAAAAAGCATCGCCCAAGTCTTCCCAGCCCAGCACGACCTCTTCCACGGTACTAAAGGACAGATGGCGCGGCCAGTAGCTATTTCGTCTCTCGAGGCCATCTTCGGGCCGGAGCTCTGCACAGCTTTGTGGTCGCCGCAATGACATACCGCCGGATATCGGTGCCGATGTGGGTGTCTCCTCGCGATCTGATCCATCGGTTGACCCTGCCTTGTACGGGTTCAAATCTTGTAGATCTTCATCTGGTTGGATGGGGAATGCTTTGCGTGACGAGTCAATGTCTTCATTGGACTCGACGGTGTCGACGGTGATTTCTGGGGGCGCTGGCTCGGAGGATTTGGGGATTAGAGTGTTTAGCGGTGCCTCTGTCAGCAAATGCTCATTTTGGACTCGAGGCTCAAACTCCTGGCCACTTTCATATTCAGGTTGGGTGCCATTCTCCAAAGGCCTTTTCAGTTGAGAGATCTCCGTATCGCTGTCGACTAAAGGAACTTGAGGGGCTTCAAGTCCCAGATCCACGCCCTCTTTCGACTGTCTTTGGAGGTGCGATCGAAGGCTTGGCAATCCAACGGTGTCCTTGAATTTGCTAAAGCCCATTCTTGCATCCGAGACTTTCCCACTGACTCCTTTGATGACTATCCTGCTCAAATTCTGATCCTTGTCTTCCAAACCAGCTGCCTCAGGTTGTCTCCACGATCGTTCCGATCCCTGAAGGGAACGTTCTGCGGTCAGATCCTCATTTGAGTGTCGTTTTCGACTCGTCCAGACATAACCCCCTTGATCGTCTGTCGTAAACATCATGTCTGAAGTAGGAAGGCCATTAGCGAAACCGTCGTCAATACCACTTTTACGGGGCTTCCCCCGCCATAACCATTTTGCCCTTTCACCGGTTACCAGCTGCGCAAAATTATCGATATCAAGGGTCTCGATATCGGCTATTCCGCCTTTCTCTCGGCCTCGCACCATACCCATGACCATTTCTCCGCCATGCCCGCTCAGTTCCGCCATTGTTGACTTGACCGCATCCGTCCAGCCCTCCGAATTGGCTGCTTTAGCAGTTGCGCGATGCAGGCGGTCCAGAGTGTGACGATCTAGCCTCCGGGTGCGCTTCAATTTTTGAGACTTTTGAAAACTTCCAATGCCCCGTTTAAGGCTGGAGATGTCAAAAGCATCCTTCCCCACAGCAGCACCGGATGCGTGAAGTCGGTTCCGAGCCCCCATAAGGGTACCTAGCAGAGCAGCGACGGTAGTTGGGCCAAGTGCACCATCACTTGGTTCAATGTTAAACAGGTCTATCCCGATATCCGTCCACCAATCCCCTATTGCTGCTTCTGTAACATCACAAAGTAGTCCGTCGACATACTCCGGTGCCAGCTTGTTAAACATCATTAAGGCGATCTGACATTGCTTGACAATCTCCATTACGGCACTGTACAGGGGAACTCTCTCGCTTGCCCGATAAAGCTGGTGGAACTTGGCAGCGGTGGCAGGAGATGGAGGCTGGAGTTTCAACCCTGCGCGCCCGGAACAGCCCAATCTTTTCAAATTCTCGTTGACGATAAAATCCTCGCGATGCCTGGCGATATCGCCGTTTGGCACAGGAATGACTGTGAGCCCAGACGGAAACGAGTTCAAATCGGTCACCATCACTGTACCCAACGGGGTCTCTTTCTGCCGTAATTGACATCTTTTGACAGCACTAAAGTATAATTTCAAACGAGGAGACCATGCCGATTCGTCGGTAGGAACACCCAGCACCCCAACAACGATCTTGTGAGACGAGTCCCCTGTATATGTCGTTATGATGAAGGTCGGATGGATCCTCGAGCATGCCCATTGTTCAACAACGTAGATCTCATAGCCTTCCAAAGTCAAACGTCGATGTAACACGACGGTTGAGGGGTCTTCTTCGAGGTATCGGAGTGCGACGGGGTCGGTAAAGACAAGCCTTTGGTGTCCGTGACGAGGTGACTGTTGGTCAAGTCCGTTCAAAGGGGAGGAAGGGCTCTCTTGGATTTTGGAGGATATTCGTCTCGAGAGTTCGCGATTGTGTGCGGTGGGAGATGCGGCCTGTGCGCCAGTCTGGGTTGCAGTAGGTGACATGGCGAGGTATGATCATACAATTCTCTATTACATGGGCGAAATAAAATTGTTATGGCTCCTAAGATATAGCCAGATCCAGATAGACGAGCGATCTTTTGAGAGACTGAAATCCAGGGACCAGACTTAAAACAGCGGCGACCCTCCTGGGGTCTTCCGGTACAGTCCACCAAACACACCAAGATCCTAACATATCCGAGGCTCAAAGCTGCCTAGGCGGTCAAGTCCTGATCAGAAAACAAACGGCCGTGCTGGGGGGCTTCCATCTCATATCCGGGGTAGATCACAAGCGGTTAGTGGTAAGGAGCATGGGGAAGGGAAGAGAATGGGGAATGCGGATGGCTGAATTTATATACCGGCGACGTCACAAGGGAGATAGATGGTCAATAGCGCAAGAGCGGTGAGTAAGCGGCCAAAACAGGATCATACTTCGAGGGTGTCGCAGCTTGCTTTGCTGACAAGATACAAGGCTACGTTTGCAATTATTTAGCATATCTACCTAGGTACCTACCTACGGCTGCGTCTACCCATCGTGCTCATCTGATTGCTCAATCTCGTCGGCAACTCGGTTGCATCTCAGCGACGCCACATTGTCAGCATCCTAATGGTCATTCTGCATGGAAAGAAGTTGCCTCGTTGCGTCTAGCCATAACTCAAATGACACAGTCCACATGCACTGCCACAATGCCAGGACAGGGACTCAAGAGAATCTTCCACTGAGATTATTCATCTCCGCCACGCTCAAAGTCACGTGAGATTTCATAGGCACACTTTCATTCAAGATCTATAATTCAATCGCGAACATCCATCGAGACTCTCTTCTCCGCAGGCTTCCAAACATGGGAAACAAAACAGCAGTGAAAAGAAGACCAATGAATCGAGTACCGTTCGACGATCGAGTCCTCTACCAAGTACTCTTGAAGCTAAACTCCGCATAAATAGGAGTGAGGGCAAATTTTTTTCAAAAATTCCCAACCGACCCGAAGGCCAATTGGAGCAGTCAACTAGGTAGTTTTCAACTAGCAAAAACACGGTCTCGGATGTCTCCTCACTGACACGTGTAAAACCCGTGCACCAGGATGGGAAAAGAAAGAAAAAACTTTCGTAAATTGGCGGCGGGGAAGGAGAGTATTTATACCTTCGCCAAGCCGCTGCTAAAAATACGCTAGCGTAAGCGAGATTTCGATTAGTGGGTCAACAATAATCTAACAGAACACTATTGGTGGAATTGGAGTTAACACATGATCTACTAGCCTGCTCGGGCTAAGGCACCCGCAATCGGCCTGGAGCCTGGAAATCATTGGCACCTTTGGTTGCCTACCTAGGTAGGTACTATAGGTAGCCCGAGGCATTCACTCACAGCTTCCCCAAATCACCATGAACTTTGAAGGCGCTTCCAAACATGACCCAGGATCGCGAGAATCCTGCTAAATTAGGACGAGATGGAAAACGCTGTGTGAAAATGACTTGTTGTAAGGCTTAGTGTGGATCCTCCTTACATTGCACCCCCAGTAAAATAAAAAGACTCAATACGACGTGGCTCGTCCCTTGCATCTTTATTGTTGGCAGTCTATATTTGGCTGGATCTATGAGCTGGTCGGAGTATTTCGTCTGATTTGATCGATAAAATACTGGGTTTGGCTCTGCATCTGTCAATTCCTGAACAAATATATGGAAACGAGGGGTAATATGCCTCTCGACCACGTGACAGGTCATGTCGTAATGCTGCGAGACCCTCGCCCATCATCATGCCCCCAAAGCAACCTAATCTCATCTGATTGACGACCTCCACCTGGAGCTGTGGCCGCTTTGACCGTGATATTTCTTAGAACTATTCCCTCACTGCAGCAGGTATACCGCTTCAAGTCCTGGTTCAATTTTCCCATATGGCTATTGCTGTACTGGTTCTCAACAAGCTGCGGTAAATGTCGGACTCCGCTTTCTAGCTTCTCTCCACTTAGCCACCATGGACCTCGTTCAGAAAGAGCACGACCGGCTTTCGAAGCGGCTTAAGTCGACTCAAAATATTAAAAATGTGCAGGAAACAATTAACTTGCTTCAGTCAGCTCGTGATAAAATCGCTGCAGGTTTGTTCGCCGCTCGACATAGCGCCTCTTCTCGGATTCCCATTGCCAGGTCATGACTGACCAGATGCACTTGATTAGATCCGAGCCAAGCCTCTACAATCCTAGCGAAGCTTCAAACTCCCATTAAAGCATCCTTTGACTCTATTAATGATAACCTCAAAGAGGCTCACAGCGGGCTAAACAAATACTCCAAATCCCTCGATAAGGTAGCACCCCCACCTCCTACCTCCGACTTAGCTTGGATAGTAACATTCCTTTAGCTTTTCAAAGACAGACCTCTCCCGAGCACAGAACACGATGTCCTCTCATCCCAAGAACACCTCATCAACCGGGCGATCGCGATGCACCTTTTGCGAGAAGGACAGTTCTCTGTTGCGTCAACGTTCCTTTCCGAGATAGCAGAGAAAAAGTCAACAAAGAAACAGCAGGAAAACGACTCTGAATCCACGGACCATGCCGCGACCCTGCTTGATATCAATGAAGTTCCTTCCAGCGAAGTCCGCAAACAATTTCATACCATGTATTTCATACTTCACGAACTGAGGGAGAATAATAACTTACTCCCGGCGATACAATGGTCAAGGGAGAACAAAGAAGCTTTGGAAGCGAGAGGGAGTAACCTGGAGTTTGAACTGTGCCGGCTGCAGTTCGTCTGGCTCTTCCATGGTGGACATAAGCAGCGGGGCCCTACACCTGAGGGAAGACAGGCAGCTTTAGGGTACGCACGAAGCGAGTTCCAAGCGTTCTTACCGAGGTATCTACGCGAGATTCAACAGCTTATGGGAGCCATGGCCTTCTGCCCGAATCTTCAAGATTCTCCCTACAAGAACATCTTTAATAACCCATCTGCGTGGGCTGATGTATCACACTCCTTTACACGAGAGTTCTGCTCCCTTCTAGGGCTATCTCCGGACTCGCCACTCTATATCGCTGCGACTGCGGGCGCAATTGCGCTGCCAACATTGTTGAAACTGCAAACAATCATGAAGGCAAAGCGAACGGAATGGACAACGGAGCATGAGCTGCCGGTAGGTTGAGCCTGTGTCTCAATCAGTATCTTAACGCTAACTTGGTTATCTAGGTTGAAATTCCACTCCCCCCATCTTATCTGTTCCATTCTATCTTTGTTTGTCCTGTGTCGAAGGAACAAACAACCGATGAGAACCCGCCAATGATGATGCCTTGTGGTCATGTCATTGCTGAAGAGTCTCTCAAGAGACTCTGTAAAGGAACCAGATTCAAGTGCCCTTACTGCCCCAACGAAAGCCATCCTCGAGATGCGAAAAAGGTGTTTTTATAAGGGCAATGATTCCATTTAATCATGGGTATGCACATAAGCTGGACCTTTATGCCCGTACAAAGCATTTGGTCTTTTATTGAAAATAACAGCTACGAGCACTGGCCTGCTCAAATTGTGGCTGCTAGGCGTTTGAGGGATAACGGTGTCAAGGAACCGGTTACAGTTTTATACATGGTGTTGATTCTCCATTCATACGTATATAAGTTTGAAACCAAATAGCTTCCTTGCCAATTATTAGGAGTATCTTTGGCTATATTATTATCAAATTTAAATAGCAAGAGTCGCTAATACCATCTGCGATCTTCAACCTTGTCGAAAAAACGTAGCTTGCATGATCCTCACTCTGCCACATTCAGCCTTGCTATCCAAGCAGAACCCGCTTTCGCCTTGGTCAGGACGAGCCTGATTTTGCCCCAAGAATATAGAAACAACAAATACTATCTCAGTGCAAAGCTATGGTGAAGCGATTGAATGCCTACTGCAATTTACTTCTACGGAGCTTAGTACGTCCTTTTAAGTGCGCTTTAATTGCATTGTCACGGCTTCCCTCAACAGGCTCCCTTGATTTCCCCTGCAATATTATTCAGAAATTTCTGGAAAAAGGAACTGGTCAATAGATGTCAAGAGACATATAGCAAGGCAAGTCTTTATACATGGCTCAAGTAAGCCATGCAGAGGAGCTGGTGAAAATAATGAAACTTAAAAGAAAGAAGATCAAAGGCAGGATACCCAAGAACGATGAATGTGGTGAAACATGGACGCGGCCAATTGTAGTAGTAGTGGATGGGTTTCTGGTCAAACCTGAATACCTGGATATGCCGTAATGGACAATAGAGTCGATGCCAGGCTCTCTGTGCTATCTCAGGTCTGGATATCAGGGACGCAGAGGTGAAAACGAACAGGCAGAAATTCTGCCAAGCTCATGGTTTCTTACTGCCCAGTGCCCATACAGTTATGTATCTTCAAAAATTTTATTTGGTGAATTTTTCTTTTTGACCAATGCTTTTGAGTTACAGTCGAAGTACTGATTTGTTACCCAGGCTTTTGCCTCCTAGAATAACGAGGCAAATCTCCGCTATCAATTTTCAGCTGACCACCACCAAATTCGCCATGGATGATCAATCACTTTTAAGACAGTTTCATTCTAATACTAGGAATACTCAACAAGGTCCTGCTGTGATATTCTCCCTACATCCATGTCTAGCCCATATTTGAAGAGTCTCGGTTTGCGTCCCAAACAGACGGGGAAGCATGGAGGATGTGCTAGTGTCCCAAGCTTGAGTCATTATTTCACAAACACCCAATAAAAACGGACTCTGACCATCCTAGATCAAGCCTTAACTGGGATGATCATCCTTATCTGTGCTCCTGGGAACAAAGGATGAAAGACGAGTGTGTCAGACTCGAAGAACGTTTTGGATTTATCCAAAGTGGATTCCAAGAGCATCCTCTGATTTGTTGTATCCCCAAAAGACCCACACATTTCCGTTTCTTGGCGGACTGTCATTCGTCAATTGGATCCCGTGACCGCGCGATCATTTGGTGATGCGGAAAACCACTTTACGCGTCCATTACCATTTCGTACGCGTCACTCCCTCTCTTCCTCTTCAACTCCCACTGAGATACTTGGGCGAGATCGAAGAAAAGGAGACAAAGAAATCTCTGTACATGATCAGCTTGCTATTCAAATGGCACAAGTAAGAGGAAATCTCTAATTTATCCCCCCACACCATAATTAAAGGCTCCAATCCTCTGGGTTCCCATGATCATCTTCAACTCACAAGGCTCTCATCCGTACAGAAGGTACCTGTCCATACGTACTCGTACTCCCTGGTTTTTACCGGCATCCTCTAAGTTCCTCCTAGTAGAACTATCTTTATAATCTCGAGATCTCCCCCTGAAAATCCATCTCTACACTTCCTAAAAATTTCCCTCCCTGGCATTCCTCCTATTATCCCTCTCATCCCTATTCCAATGCTAACACAACAGCCGCCCCAAGGCCCTACAAAAATGCTTACCAGCAGGCGCCACCCCCAATCCCACTCTGATAGCTTTTCCTCTCGCTATGGAACGTCCAAAGCGACTAGTTCACGATCTAGACGACAGCTTCGTGACCCTTCAATTGCGACTCGACGCCACGAAAGACGCCAGGGGCCTGATACCCCGCCCGACGGCAGGTAAGAAGCCATTATTATGGATAACCTGGACCAGTTATATCACTAACTTCACAATTATTTCTAGCTCTCTCTCCTCCTCCGTAATCACCCTCTGTGTCGGTCCCGAAAAACGACTATTCGCGGCCCACAAGGAGATCCTCTGCGCATCCTCCTTTTTCGCAACCGCCTGTGCCCGCGCGCAGTCTCTCGACCCGCAAAGCAGACGAATCAGCCTTCCGGAAGAGCAACCGGAAATTCTCTCCTGCATCCTGGAATACCTGTACCGCGGCGATTACTACCCCCGATTAATCCACAACGAACGACGAGACATCTGGGAGCTAGAAACCGTCCGAGTGAAAGATAACCCTAACGACGGAGCAACCATCTTCCACCCGGGCGCTGGCGGGGAGATTCTAAGAGATACCGCTGTCTAGTATGCTATCTCTTCTCTCCTATCTTGCTATATTTTGATTTTTTTTTTTTTTTTTTTACTAACCCGGTAACCTCCGCACATAGCTGCGCAGCCGAGAAATACGGCCTCGAGCACTTGAAACGTCTAGCGCTTGTCAAACAAGGTCTCCATACAGGTATCCAGTGTAGTACTATTCTTGCCAGTGCTCGATATTCGTACGCCAATACACCCGATAACGAGTCTAAACTGCGCGCGCACTATCTGGCTTTAATCATCCGCAGTCGGAAAACCTTCAAGCGAAGCGGGACGATGCAAATGGAGATGGAAAGAGGAGGCAAACTATTCTTTGATCTCTTTGTGGCAATGTGTAATCATATGGTGCGTATATTTCCTTGAATATTTAGCTGCTTCTTTAAAGGAGGACAGGTTGCTAACTTATTTTGGATCATTCAGGATGACCTCGCTGCGCCTGGTGTTAAAGCTTCACTTGTTGAGTGATGCCCACTGGTTGGAAACTGGTCACTGACATAAAGGTTTTACTGTCAAATTTTATTTGAATCGAAGAGCTGTAAAAGGTTTATTGATCCTTTGCTTTTGTCTTACCCTCTGTTTTAAGCGGTTTATGGTTGTTGGCGTTACGTGGGTTACTAAAGCTTATGTTGGTGGGGGATTATCATGTATGATAACTATAGGTATTTTAAGGATTGCGAGTAATAATATTTCGGGTCAAGGAGGAGCAGCTTCCCCTTTTTTCTATAGTTCATTCAAGTGATAATTGAATAAATAAAAGGCCATATCCACTCATTCTCACGACATCTCGCGCTCTTAGGTAAATTCTCTCTAATTTATTCGAATCGTAAAGCAGACAGCCAATCAGCCTGTCTGGATTCCTGAGAGGGTACCTAGGTACAAACGAAGGATTTCTACGCGGTAGTGGAGGCAGTAGGTATAGTAGCTGCCAATATATCCGGGTGTCGATTGGGTCGTCAAATTCATAGCTGTGAGGTACAGGACGGTCATGATGTAGGAATAGGTAATGAAAGGGGGCCCGCGTAAAGTCGTAATCCCGGTACCTAAATAAATACCATGTCTTCTAAGGTAAGGTAAGGAGGGTTGGGTCGGATGGGAACAGGGGACCTTTAAACACCCGTTCCTGGAAATGCAGTCCCACCCTTACTGAGGACAATCATGCCACGCTCACGAGCGATATAGCCCTTCATGAGGCCCTGGAAAGAGTTAGTTATTGTGTGTTCGCGAAGGGAATATCTGCCCGGGGGGGGAAGCTGGTTTACCTTGTAGATGAGATTGGATAGCAAGCATTCTACCTCGTCGATATCGACGCGGGATCGGTCGTCAGCATGTGTGCCTATTCGTAACGCGGCGGCGAACTCTGTGACGGGGATGCGGGTCCGTCGAATGGGGGGTTGTCCTTCCTTAGCTTCCTCGAATCCTCCGGCGATGAAGACTTTCCTGTATAGATTGCGCAAGGCGATGTCGCGTCCTCGCTCAAGCGGGAGGTAAATGCGTCGCTTGACGAATTCTTCCTCCCCGGCGGACATGGCGGCGTCGAAACCGCCTAGATCACCACTTCTAATGCAGCTGCAGAGTGGGCGGAAGAGCTCCTCGAGGCGAGGGAATGAAGAGAGAAGCTGTTTGCTGGGGAGGGTGTGTGTGTTGACGAGGTGGCATGGGACGAGGTAGGTGAGAATTAACCTTTGAGAGGATTAGCAGTAGCGGACTGAATGGCGATAGGGAGACCAACTCTCTGTTTTTGTAGGCGTCTTTGTGGCAGTAATCCCAAGCGGAAGCTAGATGTTGCTCGGCCTGTGTAAATACCCAGTGGTTAGTACGGACCAAAGTTGTAGATCTGGTAGAGAAGGCGAACCTCGGAATAGTTTTCATCTAAGAAGTATATGACCCCAACAAAGTATTTGAATGTCACGATATGAGACTTTGGGAACGCTTCGAGTGGAGGCAGGTCGGCGGAGGAAGCATCAAGGGCACGAAGGAGATTCTTGGAGAGCGCAACGGAGTTGATCTAGATATCCCTATTAGCTTATACTTGCAAGGCATGGGGAGAGTATATTCTAACCTTGAAATATGTCTTGAATAATAGGTTCGTCATATAGTATACCCCCCATTTCCGCGAATCCTCAATCGCAGCCCTATCTCCCAGGCATAGAGTGAACATCCGGTTCATAATCCGAGCAGCCTCCTCGAGTTTAGCATTCTTCCCAAAGTCAGGCGTCACGTCATCTTGGAAGCCAAAGCCGACAGACTCTTGCGACGAGATCTCCGCGTCTGCCTTGATCGCAAAGATCCGCAAGTACTTTCCAACGACATATAGACACGGTAAGGTAAACGCGGGAATCCCAAAGTTGGAGTAACCTCGAATGAGTATGTTCGCCACTTCCTTCCAAGCCTCAAACACCTTGGCCCAGCTCGCGCGAGAAGGGTATTCTTCGAACTTGACAATTTCCCCGGCGGCCTTCCAGAACGCCGCAAAGATATCTATCCATGCATTTTGCTCTTGTTTCGGTAGCCTCACGCCGTTGGGTCGGAAAATATTGTAACGGAGGCTCGACGATAGTTGCGCCGCGTTGGAGAGGTTATAGAAAGACCGCAATCGGTCGGGGTTCTGAGGAGTGTCGGCTGGGGTCAGCGCAGCTGCGACCAGATCCCCATTTTCTTTTCCGTAGCCTAATTCCCAGTCTCGGAGGATAGAACCCATGTCCACCTAATCTGTGTTGTTCAAGTCGCTAGGTTCGTGAGCGACTTGACGACCATGGATAATTCTAGGGACAGTCGGAGCACTTTACTTGGCCCAGTTCAAGACAGCTTCCCTCAGTTCCCTTAAGTCGGAGTGAAGATCGGGACCAAAAGTGGGGAACAAAAGCGGCGGCATCAAAGTGACCAAACGGATGACCAATCACCAGCCACAGTGGCTGAGCCCTCCAAACAGGAATGGCGTTTTGCCAAGCCCCAAGTCGCTTAGACCGAGGGCGGCAGCCCTAACTCCCCCAGTTCACAAATCTTCATTCCAATTTCGCGACGAGACAACCGGCACACCTATACCCGACAAGTCAACCACCACATCGTCGACAAAAGTGAGCCCTCCCCTTGGTATCCCCCTTTTTGTATTTCTAGACGATTTTTACTGACTGACATATTTCCAGATGGGTGAGTTCAACCGTTTTACTTCTCTTCCCCCTTCTTTCCTGTTGAATCGGCTACGGTGCATATTTTTTCTTGCGGACGTTGTGCGGATCTTGAGCGACCCCTTTCCCGGCGAACAAAGTCTTTTCAACGGCACTGAGATCTTTTGAATTGTTTTGAACGAGAAAAATATTGGGTGGAGGGTTGTCAGTTGCCGGAACAGGATTGGAAAAGTGATGGAAGAAATTATTTGGTCGCATTGGATTCAATTTCAACAGACGCTACACGGTTGCTCAATCTACGATACCACGCCGCACGAATGTCATATACGCCGAACGATGCCGATTCATGGGGGGAGAATGCAAATTCGATGGAAAATTGGCTGACTGGAATATCACAGGGCGTCTCACCGAGTACCAGGTCATCGGGCGTCATCTGCCCACCGAGGCTAACCCCACGCCCAAGCTCTACCGCATGCGCATCTTCGCGCCCAATGCCGTCGTCGCTAAGTCCCGGTTCTGGTACTTCTTGACCCAGCTCCGCAAGGTCAAGAAGGCCAACGGTGAGATCGTCAGCCTCAATGTGGTATGTCTCGACAACATCCATCCGGAAATGAAAAAGGACCCTTCGGTTGACAAGTTTGATGGATAGATCCCCGAGAAGCGCCCCCTCAAGGTCAAGAACTTCGGTATCTGGCTCCGCTACGACTCCCGCTCCGGTACCCACAACATGTACAAGGAGTTCCGTGAGATGAGCCGAACCGATGCCGTTGAGGCTCTTTACCAGGACATGGCTGCTCGTCACCGTGCCCGCTTCGGTTCCATCCACGTACGTTTCGCCCTCCCAAGTTGAAATTCCCGGAGACATTTGAATCTAACCAATTTCTACTGCAGATCCTCAAGGTCGTTGAGGTTGAGAAGGCCGACTCCATCCGCCGCCCCTACATCAAGCAGCTTCTCACCAAGAACCTCAAGTTCCCTCTGCCTCACCGCTCTGCCAAGACTACCGGCAAGAAGATCTTCGCCTACTCGCGTCCTTCTACTTTCGCATAGATATGATCTTTTGGTTCGGTGGGAAAGGAGTGTGCGGATGAATGACTATGTTATGGCCATAGCATGCACGAAGGACACAGGTCACGCGGCGTATACAGCGTGTATCTATAACCCAGTAAATGGGACGGATGGTTTTTATGTCTCTCTAGTCCTCTGCAGCGACCCTTTCAAGTTATTATCTCAAAAAATTATGGGGTTTATTTCTTTTTGTTCAATACCTTGAGAATGTTCAGATTCGTCTGCGTAGACCTTAACCTTAGATTCTTGAGGAATTTTCGATTCGACAGTCAGATTTTGCTTTCTCTGCGAGATTCAAGCCTACGCTAGGGAGTAGAATTGATGAGGTGCCTCTTTGAGAGAGACCAGATACGTGATCTCCACGTTTACTTGCAAGGTACTCCGTACGGTTGTCCTAAACTTCATTTCATCTACAGAGTACATGCCTCGAGTTTTAGCAATTGCATGCTTTTCAATTATTTGAGTAGCATAAGCGTTCTATCCTTTTATGCTCTCGTTGAATGACAGAGCAAGGATAGACCTCGTAAACCCGAATAGCCAAGTATCTGACAGACTAGTTCAAATTATCGCTTTGGTCCAGTTGAAGGACCCTGGGAGCCTCGTTTTGTGGTTTTTTGTTGTCCGAGATAATCTCAGTCGTCCATGTTTTTACGACAATCCAAGAACGGATTTCTCATCCTTGGTATAGATGGTGTGATTGCAATGGAAAAAGCATATTTCTTGTTCATCCTCAAATCAAGAATCAAGAGAGGAGGAGGGGAATTGCTGGGTGGAATCTCGTCAGGGACAGGCTTTGTAATACGTCATGTCACAACCGGCAATTTCGGGGCCCGAACGGCAAGCAGCTCCTCTAATTATCGTCCCCAGCCTGCGACCGTTTCCTGCAACAAACAACAACCCCCCTTACCAATTGAGCACCTCTCTTGTGTATTTTAAGTGAAAATGTTCAGCCGTCAGTTCTTCCGCTGTGCTCAGCCTCTGAGGCAGGTAAGTTTGCTCCCTCTTCCGTCGATTTTTTTCGTTATTTTTTTTCGTCCCGCATTTCTTCCCACGCAGGTACTGATTGGAGCTGTGCAGAACCTCCGCAAGTACTCCACGGAAGCCCCCAAGCAGGGCAAGTCGCTAGCCCCCATCTACCTCGCTGTCGGTGCCACCGGTTTGGGCGCGGGACTGTACCGCTACTACTCCGGCTCTGCTGTCACGGAGGCTCCTAAGGACCGCCCCAAGGTTTTCACTGGCGGGGACCAGGGATGGGTTGACCTGAAAGTGTCGGAGATTGAGACCTTGAGCCACAACACCAAGAGGCTGCGCTTCGAATTTGAGGATAAGGAGGCTATCTCCGGTCTTAACGTTGCTTGTGAGCTCCCTCCGCCGCAATAGCATCCAGAATTTTTTTTTCCCCCAGAAGTTTGAAGCTCACGAGAACCGCACAGCTGCCCTTCTGACCAAGTTCAAGCCCGCCGGCGCTGAGAAGTTCATTATCCGCCCGTACACCCCCACTAGCGATGAAGGTATGCCAGAGCCTCTCCAGGATAGTTCCGAATAATTTGTCTGACGCCTTTTATAGACCAGCCCGGCTACCTCGACCTGATCGTCAAGGTCTACCCCGGCGGAAAAATGTCTGAGCATCTGCACAGCTTGGCCGTCGACCAGCGCGTGTCCCTTAAGGGCCCTCTCCCCAAGTATCCCTGGGAAACTAACAAGCACAATCACATCGCTCTGATTGCCGGCGGTACTGGAATCACCCCCATGTACCAGCTGATCCGCCAGGTCTTCAAGAACCCCGAGGACAAGACCAAGATCACTCTCGTCTTCGGAAACATCAAGGAGGAGGACATTCTTCTGAAGAAGGAGTTGGATCATCTCGAGAACACCTACCCCCAGCGCTTCAAGGCCTTCTATGTCCTCGATGAGCCTCCCAAGGAGTGGGTCGGCGGTAAGGGCTTCATCACCAAGGATCTCCTGAAGACCGTCCTCCCCGAGCCCAAGGAGGAGAACATCAAGGTCTTCGTCTGTGGACCTCCCGGCCTGTACAACGCCATCAGCGGGAACAAAGTTAGCCCCAAGGATCAGGGCGAGCTCACTGGTATCCTGAGCGAGCTGGGCTACAACAAAGAGCAGGTCTTCAAGTTCTAATTTAGATCGTTTTGAAGATTTTTTTTTTTTTTTTACTATTCAGTGTGTTGCCTTGCGAGCGCCTGGTCTATAGACTTGCATCAACTGCATATCCCGCTTTGGTGTGTTCTGGCAAGCATGCGCAGAGCTGTTTTTTCTATTGCCACTATGTTCACATTAGACAACACAGACGCTGTATTTTATACTCTTTTATACCTAAAGATTTATCATTGAGATGTATTATTTCCACCTTTTTATCAAGGACTGTAGAGTTCTAATCGAGCTTTTTTTCTGGCTACATGTGCGACATCAGTTTGCAAGTGCATCAGTGAACAATATTCATCAACATGATATCTAAGGCTCACGTTCAAACCCTCTATCCCATAAATTCCCTGCTGCATTTACGTACCTAATATATAGAAATCGATCCTTGAAAAGACCTAATCCATCCACAACCCAATCAACGTATTATTTTGCCCGGTAGGCTAAGGCTTGCCACAATGGATCCTCTTAGCTAACGTAGGTAAGTATATATATATATATATATCCAACCGATCGGTATAACTTTTCATCAAACAACCGGCGACATAATAAAAGTCAACTAACATAACTAACATCCATGCAACAATGACGTCGTGAGTAGTCCTATATCTAACAGAGTTTTGTTTCTCGATCTTAAGAATTGGTAAGGGTGTAGGGGAAAGTTCTGGGAGCCGGCACCACCCCATACCCTTCTAGCTAGTGGCTGGTGGCTGGCTAGGGTACCCCCCCAAGTTTGTGGTTCGATTTAGGCGCCGAGAAGAGTATAACTTGGAACTTCGAGGAGTTATCTGCGTTTAGGCTGAGAGGGGGAGATCTGCAGATGGTTCGAGGCTTTGTCTATAGTTTTCGAGATTATATACCTAGCCAGGGAAAGGCAGGTATGTTCTTGGGGATAGTCAGGTGGTGACTGTGTATGCCGGCTACTCGTAAGCTGAATGCTCTTCTAGGGAGTGCTCAGTATATATTTCCTGTGATGGAGATGAGAATGACAATGGGCGCAAAAAATATGGCTGATTTAGTTTTTTACGATGGATCAATGATATATCGAGGTGCTATATTATGCGATTATAGAAGAGATTTACTCGAATACCTCGTGGTTTTCAGCAGTTACTTCGAGTTTTGTGATCTGCGGGGATAGTTCTTCGGGCGTGCTACTAGAGCCCGATCTTCCTCCTTAGTAGGCTGTAGGGCAAGAAGAAGCGGGCGGCTGGAGGGGCCCTGCCCGGAATCCTCGGAAGCGAGAAGGGAAGAAGCTTGAGTAAGAAGAGTTGTCTGTAAGCTGATTTATTTTTGTCTCCCCTTTCTTTCTTTTCAATTCCTAGTAAAATACCCGCGAAATCTTTAAGAATCCAGCACAAGCTAATATAAAAAAAAAAAAAAAGAAGGAAGAAAGGTGCAGAGACTGGGATTATGTGCTTGTTTTGGCCCGGCTATTAGTACCCCTCCATGATATCAATTGTTATGATCAAAGTTCAAACAGGAGGAGCGCGTTGGCTGTGCAAAGTTCGGGAGGGACACAGCCCGAAGTTAGCGCCCTGAAAGTTGCGTCTGGAAGGTCGTAAGTGTGAAAGGCGGGCTGGCCTGCTGTGACACAGCGCAATAATTTACCTTAGGTAACAGCTGAGGGAAGGAAGGGCGGCAGTGACCGGGTTCTAGGGGGAGGGCGGCGGGAGCTCAAGCCGCTGCAGCAACTTTAGTCGTGGGTGTAGGCGGGGAAAGCGGTTACCTGGGCTGCAAACCCAGAGCTGAGCAGAACGTGCTGCTCCAGTGCTTGAGCCTTTGGGAGGCGAAGTGTCCCCTAAGCCCAAAACAGCCACCCAGCAGCAGGACGGACTCCCTCCCAGCGCCCACCCCCGTTGCCAGTCACTATTTAGTAGTGCGTCCCCCCTTCTAACTCGCCCCCGCTGGCCTTTTTCTTTTCCTTTTTCCTTTCTTCTCCCTTAGCCGCCCCCCAAAAATCTCGCTTCTTCCCTCTCACTGGAAGCGTTTCGCACACCCTTTCCCATTCCCATCGCGATAGGATCAGTCGCAAATTTATCTTTCAGAACCCGTCATCCACTATGGCGCCTAGTGAGCCTAAAGCCAAAGATGGCACTATCACTGTCAATGTTGAGGAGTTCACCAAAACTCGTGATAATGTAAGTTAGGCTTTTGTTTGTTATTGCCCACGGGCGCGCTGGCGCCTCCCCTCTTCCCCCCCCCCAAAAAGCCCGTCGTTCAGCACAGTGCTGTCGCTGCTGTCCACGCGCGTCTGTAAACAAAGCATGATCCCCTTCCCTTCCGCTGCCCTGTTTACTCCCCTTTTGGCTGTCCTCCCCCACTCCCTTGGCTTCATCCCCGCCGTTACTGGTACTGCTTGACGCCAAGTAAGACAAGAGAAAAGCACCAACAATCACAACTCTATTCTCGAAATACCCGTCCATATTTGTTTCTTCTTTTTCATCCCGACCACACTTTTTCAGCCACGCGCATTCATCTCTACGCGTCCAAAACTTATCGCATGTCTTAATTGCGCTGCTGCTATCATTCGCGCAATCATGCACTTCGTTGTATCGCAGCCCGGCTGACAGGATTCAAGGTCGTCTATAGCCTCCTGCAATTGCAAAACGCGGTCGCTGCGTTGTCAAATGCTTACCTGAACCACTCTAACACCGTCTTGGGCCACGACATCAGCCCTGATCTGTCATTGATCACCAACAACCTGACCACTACTCTTCTGGAGAATGGTTTGTTGGGCGCGCGCGCCACGAGCCCCGGCGCGAAGTCGGAGTCAGGTGAAAAGAAGAAGCGCAAGCGCGCACCACCTGACCCAAATGCCCCCAAGCGTGCCTTGACTCCATTCTTCCTGTATATGCACCACAACCGCGCAGGCATCGCCGAGGAGATGGGCCCCGATGCGAAACCCAAGGATGTCGCCGAGGAGGGGACCCATCGCTGGTCCGTTATGCCCGAGCCCCAGAAAGAGGTACGCAACTTTTCATCTTGAACTCCTGTTTTCCAATGGCCTGTTACTGACCCGTGCGCAGGTTTGGAAGAAGCTCTACGCCGAAAATCTCGCAGTCTACAAGGAGAAGGTGAAGGCCTATAAGGCTGGCCTTCCTTGGGCTGATGATGATCGCGCAGCCGACCAGCTGCACCAGGGCGTCGCAGCGGCTGAAGCTTCCGAGGAGGAAGAGGAGAATGAGGAAGAAGAAGAAGAGGAGGAAGAGGAGGAAGAGGAAGAGTCCTCACCTGAACCTGTCAAGGAGCCCACACCTCCGCGCAGCACCAAGCGCCGCCGCAGCGAGATTAAGGCCACCAAGGAGGTCGCCTCCCCTGCTGAGACTAAAAAGAAGAAGAATGAGTCCCCCGAGAAGAAAACTACCAAGAAGGGAGCTGCCGCCCAGAAGGAGAAGGAGGAGCCTGCTTCCAGTCGCAAACCGATTGGAGGTGCTGAATCGAAGCGCTTGAAGAAGAAGCGCAAGAGCGAGGTCGGCTCCGATGATTAAGTTTGCTGTTGTCGTTGGGTTGTGTGTTGAGGATGTTTGGAAATCGGATCGGATGATGTGTCTATCTCTTTTCTTTTTTTCATTTCTTTTCCTTCTCTCTTTTTCTTCCGGAGTGGGTATCTATGCTTTTTTGGTCTCCTGTTTGGTGGGCAAGGAAATTGAACGGCTTTCGTGTCTGGGTATTTTATGGTAGTGATATAAATACAAGGCGGCTTCGGTACATACAGTCAGTTATAGTAGTGACTAGTTAAAGGATTGGGGCCGGGGAACTCCGAATCTGCCAAAATCTTACCTCAAGGATGAAAAGGCACTGAAGATCTGTACCCCAGACCCAGCCAGTAAGCTTATTCCAGGCGATTGCCAGAAGGATACTTACCTTTGTATAAGAATACCTAGGTTGATACCTAGGTACTCATGCTGAATGAACATGATGATGCTTCTTGAATAATGAATGGTACACTGCAATGGCAATAAGGCTTATCAGGGCGTGACCTTGCCTTATCTCGCTAGCCCCACCACGAACTTCCCCCGGCCTTCGCCTGCATTCTCATTACGCTCCGTTTTAAAACTTCGCCGAAGCCCCTCTCTAGGAGCGTGTCGGGTTCCGCTTTTTCCCCCCCTGTCTTATTATTAAACGCAAAAGAAGGGATCGGAGTGCAGAAAGAAAAGGATTCCAGATCTGACGGTAACCCTGTCCCACGATCTCAACCCAAACCAAACCACGGGTCTTTTCTTCAATCCTGCACTCTTCGTTTCGAAACAGCTTCAAGCTCTTCCGTCCCTGTCATTTGATTGGCCGAAACCCATTTCCCAGTCCAGATCGCCATCGTGGCGTGTGACTTCCAGGCCAAGAGAATCAAGAGTACACACCATTTACTGGCATTTTGTACCGCCCAGTCTGAACCATGCATCTCGTTCCCAAGGAGGTAAGAGCGCAGAAAGAGGGTGACTTCAATTTGATAATGACGCAATACTGATGGGGTTTTCGCTTGCTTGTAGATTGACAAGCTCCAGATTTCCCAATTGGGATTTCTGGCGCAGCGCCGCCTTGCCCGTGGTGTGCGACTCAATCATGCAGAGGCCGTGGTATGTAGTTTCCCTTCTCTGTGGTGTTACCGAGATGGAAGAATTAGAGTCACTAACCGCCTCCACTAGGCTTTGATTTCTTCGAATTTGCACGAGGTAAGTGGGCTTGCTCCGTCACTCAATGGTTCGATCTGGGGTTAATCTGTCAAATTAGCTGATTCGTGATGGCCAATACTCTGTGGCTGATCTCATGTCTATCGGAAAGACCATGCTTGGTCGTCGTCATGTTTTGCCCCCGGTGGTTTCTACCCTCGTGGAATTGCAGGTGGAAGGCACATTCACTACCGGTAGCTATCTCGTAACAGTGCACCATCCCATCAGCTCGGATGATGGAGACCTAGAAAAGGCTTTGTATGGAAGCTTTCTTCCCATCCCGCCGGCGGATGCGTTTCCGGACCCTAATCCGGATGATTACTTGCCTGAGAAGATGCCTGGAGCAATCCTACAGGCGAAAGACCAGCGAATCACACTGAATGAGGGACGAAAGAGAATTAAACTGAAGGTGATGAGCAAGGGCGATCGACCGATCCAGGTTGGGTCCCATTACCATTTCATCGAAACCAACCCACAGCTACATTTCGACCGCATTCGCGCGTATGGATACCGTCTTGATATCCCTGCGGGCACATCCGTGCGATTCGAGCCAGGTGACACGAAAACGGTTACTCTGGTTGAAATTGGAGGTAACCAGATCATCCAGGGCGGAAACTTTCTCGCTTCAGGCAAGGTTGACTTCAGACGCGCGGAGGAGGTCATACAGCGTCTGCAGGTGGAAGGGTTTGCTCATGTACCTGAACCCACTGCAGACAACGCGCTCGTTGCGCCTTTCACGATTGACCGCGAAGCGTATGCTCGGCTGTTTGGTCCTACCGCTGGGGATCTAGTCCGGTTGGGATTGACTAACCTTTGGGTTCGGGTGGAGAAAGATTACACATACTACGGCGATGAATGTACTTTCGGCGGCGGCAAGAGTCTGCGAGAAGGCATGGGTCAGGCCTCCGTAAGGTCTTCGAAGGACTGCGTGGATACTGTGATCACGAACGCCCTTATCATCGACTGGTCTGGAATCTACAAGGCGGATATTGGTATCAAGAATGGAATTATCGTTGGGATCGGTAAATCTGGCAACCCTGATATGATGGATGGCGTGCACCCGGATTTGGTCATTGGTTCCTCGACAGATGTGATTGCAGGAGAGAACAAGATTGTAACCGCCGGAGGCTTCGACACCCATATCCATTTCATCTGTCCTCAACAGACTAACGAGGCCCTCGCTTCTGGTATCACTTCATTCCTTGGAGGTGGAACTGGCCCGTCAACCGGCACAAACGCGACCACCTGTACTCCTGGAC
The DNA here is from genome assembly GCA_027569225.1 of Aspergillus panamensis. Taxonomy (NCBI): domain Eukaryota; kingdom Fungi; phylum Ascomycota; class Eurotiomycetes; order Eurotiales; family Aspergillaceae; genus Aspergillus; species Aspergillus panamensis. Next base: position 16,085 of record JAPDER010000037.1, on the reverse strand, counting down.
CAACCCATATGCGCCAGATGATCCAGGCCTGCGACTCCATCCCCATGAACATTGGTATCACCGGCAAAGGTAACGACTGTGGTGGCGTGAGTATCGAGGAGCAGATCATCGCCGGCGCGGCCGGGTTGAAGCTCCACGAAGACTGGGGCTCCACACCCGCCGCGATCGACACCTGCCTCGATATGTGCGAGAAGTACGACGTGCAGTGCATGATCCATACCGACACGCTGAACGAATCCGGCTTCGTTGAGCAGACCATCCAAGCCTTCAAGAACCGCACAATACACACCTACCACACTGAAGGAGCCGGCGGCGGTCACGCCCCCGATATTATCTCCGTCGTCGAATACCCCAACGTACTCCCCAGCAGCACCAACCCGACCCGGCCATTCACCATGAATACCCTAGATGAACACCTGGACATGCTGATGGTCTGCCACCACCTATCGAAGAATATCGCCGAGGACGTTGCCTTCGCCGAGAGCCGAATCCGCGCCGAGACCATCGCCGCCGAGGACGTCCTCCACGACCTTGGCGCCATCAGCATGATGTCCTCTGACTCTCAGGCCATGGGCCGCTGTGGCGAAGTCATCCTGCGAACCTGGAACACCGCACACAAGAACAAGGAGCAGCGTGGTTCCTTACCGGAGGACGAAGGTACCGGGGCCGACAACTTCCGCGTCAAGAGGTACATCAGCAAGTACACGATCAACCCGGCCATCGCCCAAGGCATGTCCCATCTCATTGGCAGTGTGGAAGTAGGCAAGCTGGCGGATCTAGTAATCTGGCACCCTAGCTCCTTCGGCGCCAAACCTTCCCAAGTCATGAAGAGCGGAATGATCGTAGCTTCTATGATGGTACTCCCCCCTTTCTCAATCCACCATAAGCATAAAAACTAACTTTCTCTCCACAGGGTGATCCCAACGGCTCCATCCCCACCATCCAACCCGTAATCATGCGACCACAATTCGGCGTACGTACCAACCTCCCCCCCCTTACCAGTAGAGCCATTCCCATCTAATAAAACAAAAACAGGTCAACGTCCCCAGCCTCTCCGTCATGTTCGTCTCGCAAGCTTCCATCGACACCGGCACAATCCAATCCTACAACCTCCGGAAACGCGTCGAAGCCGTCAAGAACTGCCGCAACGTCGGCAAAGCAGACATGAAATTCAACGCCGTCATGCCTAAGATGAAGGTTGATCCCGAGAGTTACCGTGTTGAGGCCGATGGACAGTTGTGTACGGCTGAACCGGCGGAGACGCTTCCTCTTACGCAGAACTTTTATGTTTATTAGAAGTGGAAAGAAAGGAAAGGAAGCGAAAGGATGGCGTTTTTTTTTTTTGAGCTGATACATTTTTTATATGTTTTATTTTCTTTTCATGTGTGGTAAGTAAGCAATATGCGTGATTTACCTTCTTTTATCATTTTTGGGTTATGGATAGTTGAAGCGAGAGGGGAGTATGATTGGATGTGAAAGCATATACCTATATCATAAATATATGAGATTATTAGGAACGTTAATGATCAGCTACATAATCTCACCGTAAACTCAGAAATACCATCATTACGACTTATCATGCCAGCACTCTCTGCCCCATATCACGCGTAGTATTCGTATTCATATCACGATGAACTCAAAGCTCAATCTCCTCCTCGGTATGATTATTCCCCGCTGAAATAAGCGATACCGCCGCCCAGGCATCGTAGTTATCCGCCCGAGCGGCGAGATATGCAGCTCTCCGGGCCTGGAGGGAAGGGCGAGTGCTGGTGCCCTGGGTACTATGGGGGAGGTGGCCCTCGGACAAGGCTGCATAGTCGTCAATCAGGTCGTCGTCGCCATCATCATCGTGCATTTGACCCGGGATTCTCTGTACCTGGGAGGCGAACGCGGATGAGGAGATGGAGAGGGTATTGCTGAGTTGGCTGCTTGGATGGTTCGGGATGCCTGGTTCATCGGTATCCGTACCGATGTTCATAGTTATTTCGGGGGATTTTGGAACGATGGGGGTTCCTGGGTTTGGGGTCATGTTCCCTTTTGAAGGGGGATTAGATGTGGTAGCGGGGTTCAGGATCTGGGAATGGAGCTGGTTTCCCTCATATAGCTGGGTTCTTGGGTCTTGATCTGCATTTAAATAGATCTGGTTGTGATCGTGGTCGTAGCTCTCATCTGTTGGCCATGAGGATGGTAGAGGGCCGAGATGGAAATATCCATGTGTGGACTGGGCATCCTTCAAAGTGTTCCAGGCTTCACGGACTGTATTTCGTCGCGCTTTTGCTGTTTCCGGGATTGATCGTGGGATGGGATGGAGTTTGTTAGCTGTGAGGGTTGGGCCTTGGATCGCCTCTAGTGAGGGGAGTTGGACACTCTCGGGAAACAGAGGTGATAAAGTATCCATCCTAGGTTCATTCGGAACTACCGGCCTCTCGTGGGCCGAACTTGGAGGAAGAGATTCGGTTGGGGGAGCGAGGGTATTCGGGATGATGGATTCGTTTAGGTTGACTGTGCTCTTCTTCTCGCTATCATATTGGAGGACATTCTGTGATACACCATCACTATCTGTTATGCGGGATGATTGGTGCGTTGACTGCGTTGAATCTTCAACATCATATCTTGGTCGTTTTCTTGAGCCGTCGCTTGCCGTGATGTCCCGCATGTACTCGTCATGGTAAAATTGATTGCCGGAACAAAGATGCCCGAATAGGTTTTCCATAGAAATATTTTCGTTCCAGGTGAGAGGATCCACTGTGCAGGGATGTATATCCTTGGGTTTGAAGGCAGACACAAGTTCACATAATTCCCTGTAAGATGAGTGGCGAGAATATGGGAAATGCTGAGAATACTATTAGACACGATTTCTAGCTTTTATGAGGAGCGACACTGACAATGGTTTTTGGAAGCGGATTTCCTAATTGATCTCGACTTTCTGTAGGTTCCCCCGAGCTTTCTTGCCACTGAAGTTGTTCCTCGGGACGGCCACGACTGAGAATGCTTACAAGCTCCTCCAAAGGCATATCATGTGCATCGTTCATCCCGTAGCTATCCAATGAGAGAGCTCTATTATTCGACTTGAATGCGTCCAAAATAGCCTGTCTTGCCTTCGAAAGAGCTAGATGATCATGGATCCTTTCACGACAAAGCTGCTCTAGCTTCTCCAGTGCTAGCTGGTCTGGCAGCTCTAGTTCGTGGATTTGATATAAATCACCACGACCGCCGCCAGCTCCCACCTCAGGCATAGTTGAGCCATCGCCTGCCCGGGTTATTATTGGGATTATGTATACTGTTTTTGTCAATTGGAGTGCAGCACAGTGGACACCCGGTTCACAGCTGTGAATGCGAGATGCTTCATCCCCAGTAAGAATGCCCGGGATAATCCTATTTCCAAGCTGGAACCCGCAAAGGTAAGGCAGCTCGCTGGCACCACTTCCTTCCCCGAGGGAAGAAAAAAGGGGTTTGTACAGCCCCAGTTGGTATCGATCTACATGAACCTAATCACGTTTAGTAAAGTGAAAAATGGATAGTCAGACGTACATCAAGACCTATCTACCTTTGATTTGAGAGCAGCAGAAAGAGCCATCCAAACTTCTTCGTACCCGAATGTCCATGCTCGGAAGTAGAACGTCGTATCATCGGGGTAGGGCTCAACCTTTCGCAGAAGTTCTGCGACCCCTTCGGCTTTTGATGGGAAGACGGAGAAAGCATGTGACGTCTGAGCGAAAGTTGTATCCAGGTATAGTTTGTCTAGTCGCTTGCTTCCTAGTGTATATGGAAGCAGGATAGGATGTCGAATTAGACTATTGACCCACCATGTTTCAGCTGTTCGTCACGGTCAGTAGAGGGGTTCGGATAACCTATTAAACACCGCGAGCACGGAAGACATACCACGAATGTCGCCTGTATAAAGTATAGCTTTGCCATCTCCTTCTACCAGAAACATCACCGCCCCAGTGCAATGGTTTGCATCTAGGAGAGTGACTCGAATGGAAAGCCTGGGCGTTAAGTCAATCTCTGTCGGGGTGTTCAACGGAATTGGGCGCTACACACAAAGTGAGTCCGTGTAGAAAAAATAGGCTCTGAGGAATTTCTTACCAGAAGCTTTGATAGATGTTTATAATGCAACCTCCGAGATTCGAGGATGCCTTTGTTGAAGTTCATGCGATGTGGATATTTTTCAATCCGTAAGAGCAGCTGAACCAAACATCAGCATTAGTGCAATACCATGGCCTTCATCAGAATCAATCACCTCTCGAGTCGCGGCAGAGCAGTAGATAAACGGAGCTCGAAAGGACTCAAGTCCTTGAAGATGATCACTGTGGACATGGCTGAGAAAACAGGCAAGTGGAGGTCTTTCTGGATTTTTCCGGAAGTAGTCGACTGTGCACGCTCAGCTTTGAAGTATCTTGTTCGATATGCATCTCTAGCTTACTTTGAATAAATGGGAACTCTATAGTTTTATTAGAAACTTTTTGACACCAGCAAATCCATACAACTTACCCTGCACAATCCCATCAAAAGTCGACATCGGGATTCCCGATTCCCACTTACATTAGAGAGAAAACTAGTGCCCTTGGAGAACACTTTCTGGCAGGACTAGAGCCGGGAATATAATCGAGCTGGGCCTGAAGAAGACAATAGTGATGAAGTTAAAGAGAAGGGAGGAAATCCTGGAGATGTTGAGGCTACCCGCACGTGATCGTTTCCTCTTTCGCCCTGATTCGACATTAACAACGCAAAGCGATCAACAATGATGAACTTGCGACTTCATCAACGCTTGATAAGATTATCATCTTGACCCATCTGCTGATGACGGTGATCAGGATTATTCTGAGCATTATTATTCATATTAATTACTAGTGACAAATAATAATCCCAACAGATCCCTGCTCCGACTGGTCGGTGTAGAGCACCTCCCTCCATACCTACCATACGATTGGAGCATGTCTCGATTGACAAGTCGGATCTCCTTCTGGCGAGAATACTGGACAACGGCGATTTCCCTTTCAAGCCATGTCCAGGCGTTATATCAAGCCTAATCCTGTGAACCTATTGTGATGCTGGGTGGCATTTCCTCATCCAAGTACCTACATGGGCGCCGGCATGAAACCCAGCAGAAAAGAGCTGGACCATAGTTGAACAAGTGGCATTGCAGATAACTTCCGCGAAACGAGTGGAGGAAAGACCCGCTCGCCAACGCAGTGGATGGGAAAGTTGTCTCCCGACGAATTCAGCTGTTGTTGTGGCTACCTCACTTCCAGCGAGGCTCCAATACTCCACGCAACTTTGGTGATGCGCTGGTCATTTGCATGCGTGGTCAGCCGACTGGAAGCGAACAACCGCTATACTTATAAAAATGCTCCTCGCTGGCTTTCCTTTTCTCTGTTTCTCTTCCATCTTAATTTCGATCCCCTTCGGATTTTTGGTGCCCTGCCACACAGACTCACATCTTAGCGAATCCATCATGGATGTTTCGCCCTCGTCCCCAGCTCTTTAGACACGCAGACGGAGTTGACTTTGGGGCCTGACGAGGTACCTGAGGCCAAGGCGCCTGGTTAGCTGGCTGGTGGTGTATCACATCCACCATTCCACCATCCCTCCATCACAAACATCCTATCTTTCGGATTCCTCCGAAGAGAAAGAAAAAAAAAAGTCACGAAACAACAAATATTCTTGCCGCATTCTCCAATCACACCGTGATTATTGTTAATCATTCTCACATATAGTTGCTACTCCCTTTATTTTGATTTCGATCTCAATAATTTCTCTTTATCGTCCTATACGATATTGATTGTTACTAGCCGCTAACTAATACTTGGGCCGCATTGCGCCGTTGTCCTTCATTCTCACTTTTTGGCCCTTGATCCAAAATACTGGATCTCATCGCCTTGCTCCCTCATCTCATCCACGTGCTGCACAGAGAACACCCCATCCATACCTCCCGTGGAGGTATACGCTCGGCATCGATAATTTTATTGACGATTGAATTTCGTCCTAATTCGTACTGTTTCGTGGATCGTGGTGCTTAGCTGAAACTCTAGTGACTTCCCGGCTGTCCAGAGTTAAGGCCACTTTCGTGTGACCCTTATTATAATTACGATTATTTTCCAACTATTGATCGACGATCCCCAAACTGTGCCCCTGCCGCAAACAGGAGGCCTGCGATTCTTTCTCTGTGCCGTTCTTTGCGCCGCCCACTCTTTATTTGTTTTATCCCCTATATTTAGGAGGCGATATACGCCCCGTCCTATTATTACTACTATTATTATATTTTTACCCCATACTGTCTATTCTTATTTCTGATCTACTTTTTTCTCTCTCTGCTTCCCCTGACTCAACTCTGCCTCCCGACTGGAAATCTTCATCCCTTACCCTACTTTGTCGCCAACCCCCCTGTTTTCCAACTGAACTCATCACCATCTCACACCATGCACAAGCCTTCACTGGCTCAGATTGTCCACCGAGCAACCTTTCCACGCCAGCGGACGAGCGACCCGGCCACATTTTCAGCTCACATCGCCCTCAATTTAGTCCCAGAAGTTCGTATCGAAACATCAACATTCTATGGGTCGCTGGACTGCGTTGAAGCTCAGTACCCAGGGCTTGATTATTCCTATGGCCCCCATCGCATGAGATTAAGCCGTTTTCCATGGCATCGAAAGTTGTTTAAAGTCTTTGATGAACTTGGCTTGTCAGAGGCAGAAATCTGCTCGCTATGTCGCTGGGAAGGCACCAAATCGGCACGTCAACGCTACGAGAAGGAGGAGGGCGTGAAAGTACGAGACACAACCGCTGATGGAATTCGACCTGCATCACCATCTCCGCTTCCCTCCATCATCGTCCATTTTGAGGATGGCCCGGAACCCGTAAAAGAATCACAAATCAAAACGGAAACACGCGGGGAAGAAGTCACTAATAACGAGTTAATTGACGATCGAGGTGTCGACTGTGATCTGCAGCACAGGGTGGGAGAAGAGTCGAGTGACGACGAAATGGAGAGCTGCGGAGTAGAGCTGAACCACCGTCTTCTCGCTGCAACGGCTGCACGAGAACAAGGCGCCAATGTACCATTAGACGAAGATTGGGAACAGTGGTTGAAGGAAGCCGGGGAACGAGGGAGTTACACAGACGTCCTGAATGCGATCCGAAGAGGCCAACCGTTGAATTTTCTCTACGACATTCCTCCTTCAATACCTCATTTAGGCCGACCAAACAATCGGCAATCGGCACCATTCTCTGAACCATATCTCCTGTCAACATCGTCGAGTGTGCTCACAACAAGTGCAGCTGTTCGGCGCCCTTCGGAATCCCCTGCAAGGACAGCACGATAGGAAAATAAAAACGACTAAAACATCTGTCATGCGAATATTCCTCCACCTTCCTTTGAACTTGCCATATCAATTAGTAGTTTGGGACTTTCTGGATGCATTTATGGCGCTTGCGCGGCGAACTCTCACTCTTATCATCGTTGACTGGGCATATTTCTTCTTTCGTTCTTGGACCTCAAATTGCGTTTTCTTTATCAGTTATAGACTTTTCTGGGTAGTTTGCGTTCAGCAATTTCTTGTCAGTTATTTCAATACCCTCATCGATCTGCTTCCAAATCATTTCAGCGCCTGACCCTCTCTTTTATTATTATTATTTATTTTTTTTTTTTTAATTTTATTTCTCTTTTCTTGGTGTTAGAAATCGGTCATTGGAGGCGAGGCAATTGAAATTCAGATGAGCAAATTCATAGGAAAAAAGAACTGTTCACACATATTAATCTCGGAAGAAAAAGAAAAAAGTAGATAAATGTTGTGCTTGAGTGATAATTCGACGATGGCCGACGATCGGATCGACGAGCTAAATGACCCCCACGGCCCAAGCTTCTTCCCAAGAACATCAATCATATCGTCACCTCCCCGCCTCCTTCATCCCCATCCACGACAGGCCAAGGCGGTGCTGCGCGCAACATACATAACAATATGAAGGCGCCTACTTAGTACGGTGCATTATTGTTGCAAGAAGATGCCCGAGTTTTCACCGTAGCAGCTGTCTCTACGTTTTAAACCAATGCGCCCCCGAAATCCACCATGATCAAGGCTATCTTCTACAGCAAGTTTGACACGCAGGAGGGTGAGTCTCCAACTTCAAAGAAGGCGAACATTCCTAATAATGAAAACAATCTAACCTTTGAAAGGCCCCAAGGTAGTCCACCAGGTTCCCGATGGAGCCATCGCCCCCTCCTCCACTGCGCCCTCGCAGCCTCTCTTCATCACCTTCTCCGACGTGTCGTTCTTCGTGATACCTCGTCAAGAACTCTGCGGAAATCTGATCCAAGTGTGCACGAATGGCTATCGCATCCTGGGATACCCGATCTGCATGAAGTCTCCGCGGTACGACCGCAATGAATTTATCTTCAACTTTTGCTTGGTGTTGGCAGAGGAGGAGGATTTCAGCTCCTACAAGAGTGTTGTTCAGAAACTAGCTGACCTGATGCACGGATTGGAAGAGCAGAATGGGTTTCTGTCAAGAGACTATTCTAAAAGTGGCGAAGGGAAAGTTTACAGCCTGTGTGAAACGCTGATGGAAGATCTCAATAATTACTGCGAATGCATGATTCCAATAGGTAGAACACACCCTTTCCCTACTTGCCGCTTCTCCCCAGAACTAACCGAACGGGACAGATGAATTGAATACCTTGAACATCAAACTCTTCCCTGTATACCCTGCGCCCCCACCTGTCCGCGCGTGGCAGGTTCCGCTTTTCACTGTCCGGTACCAGACCTTTATGGACGAGAATTGGGATCTGACCATGCAACGAGTATGTTGAAATGAGTCAACAAGACGCGTTCGCCAGACCACTAAAAAATCCCAGATTGTCTCCCACATCAACGGTGTCAACAGCGTCCGTATAATCTCCATTCTCGCAGACACGGACTTCTCCCTTACTTGCCGCGCAATCAAGCATCTCCTCTACTACGGATGCTTGTTCCTCCTCGACATATTCTCCTTCTCCGCTATCTACGCCCCTACAGCAATATTCAGCTCCACAATCGCGGCGGATGAAAGCATGCAACAAGAATGCGCCCGTTACGTGAACACACTCTTCGCGACCACCACATCAACCGCCCTCTCCCCAACAGGTTCCGGCCCCGGCTTCCCTCCACGTTACGACCAAGATGCCGTCTGGCCACCTGCCGGAGACCAACCCACCCACATCAGCCCCGGCGACATAATGTCCGGCGCCAGCGGAACCACAAGCCTCGCAGCTAGCCCCAGCCCCGCTGCCACCAGTAACAGCACCGCAATCCCCCCTCCATCCACAGACGGCCGCCACAGCACCGAGCAGGAGGTCGTCGACGGCGTTGGCATCGTCGAGCTATACGCCAGCCTAAAACAAGGTCAGAGCGTCAAGCAATGGTACCTCCAGCACAGCCGCCAACTCGCCAACATCGACATCCGGCGATTCATCACCTTCGGAATCATCAAGGGATTCCTATACCGCGTACACAAGTACGCCTACGCGACGGGGATGCCCGCGCCGCCGTTGAAATCCGGCTCCACAACACCCCATTCCCACCACCAGCTACATATCCATAGCGGGTCGTCGTCCCGAGGGCCCGGAACGGGGGCGAATAGCCCCTATGCTTCTAGTGCGGGCGACGAGCCCGCCCCGATCGCGCACCACCACCATCACCGCCGCAGTGAGGATAGTCGAGATCGGGACCACCCATCCTCCCTGCAGAGTGGGAGTCGGACGGGCACGATCATGGAGGATGACGATGACGAGGACTTCATTGATGATAAGACGTTGGCCAAATATTTGGATGGAATGCATTGCTACGACCAGATCTGTACGGAGCTGGAAATCAGCGAGAGGGAGTTAACGACGAGACTGAAACGGTACCCTGGGGAGGTTTTGATTATACATCGGTGATTTGAATTTAAATCCCCAGGCCAGATTTGATGCTATACCCAAATAAGAATATGACCCGAACGGTGAATTGATCAACAGTAGTAGATAAGTCTGAAGTTAGATAGAAGTTTGAATGTCGTCGAATTCTAGTATAAATGAGCAAGCATTACTCGTATCATCCAACGCCCCTTCCCCCGTGCTCCATGGTACGCCAAGACCCTAACAATCAACTCACGCCATCTGCTTAACCCAGTGGAAAAAATCAAAGCATCAAGAAATATACAGAGAAAGGAAGAAAAAAGCGGAAGGCGATTATTCCTGTTCCTCGTCCCAGCCCTCCAACTCAGCCTTCTCATACTCGGCCATGAGAGACGCATCAAACACAGTTTCAACGTTCCCCGGCACAGTCGTCTTACAGTCCTTGAAGACCGGCCCGATACAATCACGCCAGCGCTTGCGTCGGTCCATGAGTGTTCTAGCAACGTCTCCAATGGCCGGTCGACCAACCCCAGCAGACCCAACCAAATGACTGCCACCACCAGCACCGCCGGGTCTGTGCTTCGCTTGAGAGCCCTTCTTGCTTTTACCTAATGTTCGGGTGCGTTTCAGGTATGCTTGTTGTACCTGCGAGTCGAGGTCATCATGTATGGTCATGTACTCTTGGTATGCCATGCGTTCGCGGGCGATCTCCAAGAGTCTTGTTCTCCGCGCGCTGTTGATAATCATCTGCTTCTTCAATTCGCTCTGGAGCAGACGTAGGCGCTGTGCGATATCATCGTCGTAGTGAGCATCGTAATCTGGGTTATCGTCTGCACCGAGGAACCCAACGTGGCGAAGTTCTGCCTTCAGGCGTTCGTCTAGCTGGAAGTGGTCAAGCTTCGCAGCGGGTACCTTGAAGCCACTCGGGGATGCATCCGGGAAGGATGTCGCCGAAGGAAGGGGTTTGGTTTCGGATTCTCCCGTCGCCGGGTGATCAATGTCCATTGAGTCTCCGTTTAGGGCTCCATTCAGAGAGAATTCTCCGTTGGTGGTTCCGTTGGTGGTAGGATTTTCGTCGGAAGGTGTACGGTGCTCGTATCGTAGTAGAGAGTACAGACGACTAACCAGCGGTCCAACAGAAATTTTATCGGTCTCGACCGTTTCGTCCGTTACCTGATCGATATTGCCGCGACCTTGATTCAAGGGTAGACGTTCTCGATCACCATTGGGTTGATCGATGTTCATGAGGCCATCATCTTCCGCCCATGCATCGGTATAATGCTTCTTCCCGCGTCTCGGCATAATAAAAGGGGTCGCCCGGTCACCCTAGAGTATTGGATAAGTCGACGAAACGTAAGACGGCGGGTGGGAAGACAAACCTTTTCTTTAAGAAACGCGATATCCTCCTCCATCATCGGACGCACATAAGCATCGACATAGGCGAGGAAGGTGTTGGCGTTAACCTGGTTGGTAGGTTTGGAGTTGCTGAAATCGCGATCCGGTGGTATTCCTGCCATCATATGGCTTAAATCGCTGCCTGGGAAGCGATTTACGCAATATATCTCCTTTCTCTCCTCATCTGTCATATCGGGAGTGATTTCTCGGATATCGTACACAGTCGGATCGTCAAATTTGAGCGGGTTAGGTCCAAACACTTGGACCTGAGGTACAGCTGGTGCTGGGTCAGGTTGATGCGACTCAGAACTATCGTCGGACATAGGCGACCCCGCGTCACCATCACCACCGGTACCACCTGGTGGTGGCGAGGTCAAGGATGTAGGGGAGAGCGACGAGGCTTCTTCGGACGCTGTATTCTTGGATTTTTTGGATGCTGGCGATGCTGCTGAGTGTATGTTAGTAAATCTCACACCGGCTGTGGGATAAAGCTTGGTTGTCGTCATAGTGTATAATGAAAGGGAACTTACCACCCTCTACCTTGGTCTCAGCACCATCCTGTCGGGAAATTTCGTGAGCTCCGTGAGATAATGGACGGTCTTCCTTGGAGCTGCTGCCGCGATCCTTCCTCTTCTTTAATTTTCCGGTTTTGAATGCCTTGGTGTCTTCCTCTTCATCATCGGCTTCCCGCTTCATCTTGACACGATCCCCCGCATCAAACATATCGGAATCCTCCACCACCTCCTTGCGCTTTTGCGAAAGCTCTCTGATCCCAGCATTGCACGCGTCGCCACGAGCCTCTGCCAGCTGACTGAGGACCTTCAGGTGTTCCATCAACGCCTCCAGGGATTTGGAGTCGGGGATGGGCTCAACCCCACCCATACGGTCCAGGATCTCAGCATACTGTACGGTAGAGGGAACGATAAGCTTTGATGCATCATTGTCAAGGTAGCTGGAGGTAGGAGCGGAGGTAGGGCCGGCGCTGAAGCTGGAGCTGGGGGTGGTGTTGCGGCTACGCGAGGGTCGGATATCACGGCCTTTCCCTTTTCCTTTGTTCGCAGGCATCGTAAAAGTTGTCAGTAAGTAGCTATAATGGTATGAAGGGTATAGATTAGATGATAAGAGTCTCGTTGGATAGTCGGGGCTCAACAGCCCATGGCGCTCGGCTTGGGAATGATGTATTGGAGACCATGTGAGGACTCCGGGGGCACGAAACGATGAACTGGAACCTCAAGTTTTACAAACTCCCCATCTGGATAATGCAAGAAACGAAAGAAGTAAGGATGAGAGTGCGAACTGCTTCTTCGATCACTTCGGAATAGATACACCCTGGGGTTCCGGTGATGCAAAGCCGCGCCATCATGTGAGCTCATATCACGTGAGTCCACGTGATGGAGATGAGATCTTGAGGATGACGATGAATTTCCTATTCGGGAAGCCAACACAGGAACTTAAATCGTGGGAGATCACAAAAGAAAAGCTGTTTCGTTTGTACGATTTGGTTTCCTGAGTCTTGACTCCGACAAAGAAATACCCGAGCATGATCATTCAAGTTGTCAATCAGTTCCGACACTTTATTCAAAGCATGGTTGTCTTCTCAATATCTGCCCCTCTTTATACATCGTTGTATTGATCTGCGGGGATGGAGTTCCAGATACCAGGTCCAGATCAGGGCCTTAGCCTAGAGCCTTGCAGCCTTGGCGTGTCGGGGATCGCGACTTGCTATTAATGTTACCTTCGTCTCGTAGACGCTTCAAGCGCCCTGGAAAGCAAATTTCAAACAAGACTCTCTCCCGCTTGCCATTTCCGTCCTCCTCCTTGGACTTGGCCGCAAACGTCGATGCTGCTCCACCTGCGAACAGCATCTCTATTCCAAAAGGGGCAATCCAGAGGGGGTGAAAGGGGCTGAAATGGGAAAAACAACAACGCCAACATAGAGATTTGCTGCATATTCCCTCTCTTTTTCTTCTCTCTCAGTCTTTTCTTCCGCAGCAACCTCGAGCGGTGGGCAACAGAGGATCTGGGTCTCCCGATCCAGTTGAATCCGACCTGACCTGTCAGCATTCTTCTAGCAAACTATTGATTCAACCCTCACATTCCACCGAATCTAGTGTTATCGGACAAATTGCATCTTGACCGCCCCAATCCGATTGATGATGCTTGCTTGAATACCGTGTTTCTCTCTGCAATCGGTTCAGGTCGACTGGCCGCGTGTTCAGCATGTGTATGATCCCTATTTGTTATCCTCAGCAGTTCTCCCCGTTGTGTTGTTGGCTCTCTTGGGTTTGAGTTTTTTTCCTTTTTTTTTCTGATTCACCTGCTTCGTTGGCGACGCTGGGTGGATGTTTGTTGGCTAACAATGTCTCGAACTACTACAGCTGCCAAATCGCTCTCCACAGCGGCCACGCTCTTTGCGGGTCCTGGGAGGGCGAGCAATTCAACACCGTCAGACAGTGTACGTTCCGTTCTCCCAAGCTCTGGCTAGGGCCAGTCATAATGAAGAAGGACAAAAGGCTCACGAGCTTACTATGATTAGGACAGCGCTTCCTTTCGCTTCGTGCTGGATGGTACAGTGCAGACATTGTCCACGGAGAATGCCCCAGATAGCGGCCCCATTAGAGGACTGCTTTTTGTTCCCACTCTCGATGCAGGCGACTCCTGCAACAATATAACTGCCCCATATATCCCGGCGAATGTCACTCGTATCGAAGATGTCGCAGAGTTCGAGTATGAAACAATCGGGCTCGCTCCATGGGTAAGCGCAGATTGCACTCAGTCTTTCCTGGATGCCTCACAGCGTTCCGGGCTCGAGGCGCTTGTGTTCTTCCTGCCGTCGAACAATAATACCAAGCCGCCGCCGCCAGGCGATCCCGTATGGCTGTTGGAAGATGGGGATAAGTGGAAGAGCCGGAACCACTATCCTGTCTATGCGATCCCAGGCTCAGCAGGCGCTATTCTCATGTCGCAGCTAGCGCTATATTCAGGAAATGATACCCAGTCAATCCAGCAGCAAGGCAGACCTGTGCCGTCGTCCCAGGATGATCGATGGGATACTCGACTCTTTACCCTTATAGACTTGGGTAAGATAAATTTTTTTGTTTTTTTGAGATGAATCAGAACTGATACTGGATTCATACTGCAGAGAAAAGTGGAAAGAAAATGCCTAGTCTCTGGGGGTTCATCCTCGCAATTTTAGGGACGATCCTGGTCCTCAGCATTATTCTCCTCCTGTGCTATCAGCTCGTTCAAAAGCGGCGGCGGGACAACCTGCAGCGTCGAATCGAGACGGGGGAAACGGACTACGAGCAACTTGGGTTGCATCAGATCAAAGTGCCCCAGGAGGTTCTCGACTCACTTCCGATATACACCTACCCAGACCTGAGCGAACTAGCTAAATGTAACGCTCAACCGGAAAAGGATGAGATCGCCACCAATCGAAAAGAGGAACAGGCAACAGCAGACTGCGATCACGCACGAAAAGAAAAAGATCTTGAAGTCGGGGCAGAAATCCAAACCGTGCAATCCAGCAGTTCGGTGGGTGATGGAATAGTAGAGACCATTGCCGAAAAAAGCCCTCCATCGACGGAGGTTAGGGTCGAAAGCCACCCCCCATCACACACATCACAAACTACTCTTCTGACAGCCCGTGATTCTCAACATCCATACCCGGCGCATCGCAACCGGCTCAGCCACACGCAAACGACATGCGCGATCTGCCTGGATGACTTTGTGCCGAACTCGTCGACCGTGCGCGAATTGCCGTGTGGACATATCTTCCACCCAGAATGCATCAACGCGTCATTGACGCAGAATAGCAGCTTATGTCCACTGTGCAAGAAGAGCGTCCTACCGACGGGGTTCTACCCTATGCCGGTGACGAATCTGATGGTCCAGCGAGATTCCATGATCCGGAGGTCTCATTGAGTTTTTATTTTTGGCGAGTTATGATACCCTTTATAATCAATTTCACGTTCAATACTGTAGCATAGGCCTATCCGTATTCCCCAACTCCAGCTTTTTATCATAGTACTCAATATATTAATGGTTTTCACGCAAACTTATCATGCTTCCCCTTAACCCTCACATCTAACACCTCCTCATGGAAATTCCCCTCCTTCCTCGCCCTCCTCAGCCTCTTCACTTCGTGCTCCTCCAACGACCTCCCCACTGCCGCCTCCAGTTCCTTCCGACTCACCTTCTCCCGCATCCTCGTCTCCTTACTCGCCTTAATCCTCGGCTTGAACCGCGCCTGCATCCGGATCCGCATCGTCGTCTCGAACCCAACCGTCCCCGCATCCCCCCGAACCTCAACTGCCTTCCCACTCACACTCGTCTTCGACGTGCCCTCCGTCGCACTGAGAAATGTTTCACTCTCGCCGCTCCCACTTCCAGCCGTCTGGACCGAGAATGTCCCCTCTATTTCGGCCCGCGGGTGAATCAAAAACGACTCATGATGCGAAATTGCCGAGGCCGTCGCACTGAGGATCCCGTATTTATCGCATGATAGGTACCTTCACCAAAAAAACACCCCTAGTTAGCCACACATCCACACCCACATACACATGTATTCATCCCCCCTTTTCCCTCCTCCAAAACAAATCCAAAATCCAAAGAGAACAGAAGAAGGGGGGGGGGGGGGGGCGGGGGAAAAAAAAAAGAAAAGAAAAAAAAAAAAAACAAACCCCCAACCCCCAAAAACGGACCCCCCACAGACCCCCCCCCCCAATGGCACCCCCAAACAGCCACCCAACAAGCGGCGCCCCCCAAACCCCCACGTTATCCCCCACGGACAAAATCTCGAGGGCGCGGCCCGACG